>APFE031147757.1:2144-28409 GCA_000404065.3 Pinus taeda | reverse complement strand
TGATTTTGTTTTCAAAATTCGGAGCCTGATCTTCTGCCTGAATTTTGGCCCAATAAATGATCAAATCTGTTGGTGAAATCTCCTTCAAAATGTTCTGCTTGATTTTCTCTTTCCAATGAGCTGTCCTGGGCCTCATTTGGCCAAGTGGAACTCAAGTTATGACCTTCCAAAGTTGATGGGTCAAATCTGATATAAATCTAGAAATTCTATCACTGGGCTAAAAATCAGAATTTAAATTAAAAATTAAATCCTAAATTAGACCCTAATTAATTCTAATTTAATTGCTAATTTAAATTAACTAACAAATATCTAATTAACTATTTATAAACAAATTAAATCTAATTAAAACTAATTCTAAATAATATTTAAATCTAAATTAAATTAATTAATTAAACGTTATAAATTAATTAATCTAAACTATTAATTAAATAATATATATTAATTAAATAATATAATATATTACACATTACATATTATATCATATATTACATATTATTAATTAATATAATATATTATATATTACATATATTAACTAATATACATTACCATATTTAATATATTAAAACTAACTATGTTAAAATACATAAACTATACTAACCTATAAATAATACTAATCTACTTACCATAACCTACGTTAAAATAATACTAACCTACCATTATACTAACCTACCTTAATATACATTACACTAACCTACCATAATACCCTAACTAATATACATATATTATGCCATACGTTACTTACCTTAACTTCACCTACACCATACCTTAAATAACTATCCTATTCCTAGTCTATTCCAATCATTACGTAAGTGGTTTTGAAACATAAAACTTATGATAAAGAAAAACAAATACCAAACCCTTTTAATTAACACTATCATGCCCATAAGCCTTTTGCGTTAATATCCCATGCCTTGTTCTTTTTTCACCGATCGGCATATCGGCCTTGAGACAGCTTATCGGCATGTCGCATCGGGTAGGTTATGAAAATTTTAAAATATGTCAAGCCAAACTCCCCGATGCGATATCGCATCGGGAGGGAAATGAATATCGGCAATTCGCATCGGGCGTAGCCCAAGGGGTATATCGGGGCTGTTTAAAATTGGTTGCGAAATAAAGTTGCGATGCGATTAAAACAAATTTTATTATATATTTTTTTTGTTTTAAATTCTTATTTAATTAAATTAATTATATTTAATATATTAATTAATTTAATTAATTTAAAATTTAATTTTAAACTTTAAATTTCATTTTTTTTGTTTTGTTTTTATTAACCTAAGTTTTTAAACTATAACTAAAAATAAAACTACAGCTACTTAGAAAATAAATGAAAAAATTATAAAAATAAACTACAGCCACTTGAACGTTTGGTTTTTTCGAGATTAAGATTTAATTGGAAAATTGTAGTGAATTTCTTAAGTCCCGACGCTTGATTATTTGGCTGGATAATGAAAAATGTTAGTAAAACCCTCTACGAGTCAATATCTAAACTGAATGCGTTATTGGACTATTTTTAACCTAGGCTAGCTAAATAATCAGATTTTCAAATGAGTGCCATTTTCAAACCAGTTGACCAAATGAGGCGAAACAAGCGTCAATGTGAAGCTTATAAAAAATCGATTCTAACCAAGCAATCAAAACAAGAATCGAAAGAAAACTAAAAATTAACAGAAGCGTAGGGCAATCAACAAAAATAAAAATCCAAAAAGGGCGCTTAGCCAAAATTTTTATAGAAAGGGTCCCCATTATCTTAGTTGAGCAAGTCAATAATGGGGGGGTTGTGTTTTCACCACAACATGTGGGCATAAGGTTTCCATAATAAACATAAGTATCATGGTTTGACAAAAAGTCTCCTTACAGACAGATTGTATTTTCTGTCAGAACTTCATCGACCAAAAGATGTAACCAACGCAAGGTAGGAGGACCAAAGTTAGCCAAATGTTCTAGTGTCACAGGGCTCTTTTCAATTCAACCACATGCAAAGAAGCCCAGAAACACATTCACACACGACGCTTATTTACACAAACAAGAAATAAAATACAGGACCAAACAAACAAACAAGTAAAAAAAGAAACTATGTACATAGTGCAGGGCACAACCCCAGATCATCCTCGAAAATAATGTTTTAAGTCTTGGCCATTAACAGGAAGAGAGTCAATCCTTCCATCTAGTGATTGCAGATGATATGTGTGTTGGCCAAGATTTTCGTGTATGGTGAACGGTCAGATCCACAGGAATTGGAACTTAGTGTGTTCCTTTGTCCTCGTGGTCTTTGTCCCACTTCAATACTATGTCACCCACAC
This sequence comes from Pinus taeda, assembly GCA_000404065.3. Lineage (NCBI taxonomy): Eukaryota > Viridiplantae > Streptophyta > Pinopsida > Pinales > Pinaceae > Pinus > Pinus taeda. Next base: position 26,109 of record APFE031147757.1, on the reverse strand, counting down.
TGAATTCATTCTTCCCTATTGACTTCTTGTCGAACCACCTCTTGATAAGACTTTGGTGAAGTGAGAATTTTTCTTTTGCTTTCTGTCTTTCTTCCTGCAACTTGTGAAGGGTGTATATACTACATTGAACCAATAAGCAAGGCTTGCCCTCGGATTCCTGTGAAAGTTGAAGGGTAGAAAGGTAGATTTTCGAGGGTAGGATGGATTCTTTTTTGTACACAAGGAAGTAAGGAGACATATGCAGAGAGGTTGACTTGGTCAGCCCATAAGTTATTCACCAAAGCGAAGTATTAGATCCTCTATTCAAATAAAATGGTCTTTTTGATAATGCGGATGAGGTTCTTGTTTGTAGACTCAGTAAGACCATTTCCCTGCGGATAGTAGTTAGTTGAATGTTTCAATACGATTCCATTTTCCAATGAAAAATCATATAATTTTAACGATGAAAAATACGTTGCATTGTCAAAAACAAGTGAAGTCGGGATGTTGAACCTCGAAATAATATTTTGCTTAAGGAAGCTAATGACTTCCTAATAATTCACTTATTTGAGCAGAACTTCTTATATCCACCGCATGAAGTAGTTTGTGGCAGGGAGAATATAGTAGTGTTGCTTTGATGAGTGCGGAAAAAATTCACCAATCACATTTAAGCCCCATTATTGAATTGCTTCTTCTACTGCAATCGACTGTAACATGGCAGATAACTTCTTTCCTCTATCGACATACTTTTGATAGACCGGACACTTGCGAGCATAGGTGTGAGCTTCCTTGAATAATGTGGACCAATAGAAACCAACCCGCATATCCTTGTGTGCAGTTGTGTCACCCACAAAGTGTCCCCCAGATGGTCCATTATGGGGATCCCACAATACTCTCTCTGAATTGTGCACTTCCAAGCACCTGAGCATAACTCCATTATGGTGATTTCTGAAAAGTAACCCATGCACCAACTGGTAATATAATACTTTGAGCCTAAGTTCCCTCTTTTCTCATGCAGATAAGTGAGAGGGCAAGGTACCATGCTCAATATATTGGCGCACATCCGCGCACAAAGAGTTTGAGATGGTAGTGGGGGAAGATCACTCAAAATTATACATTTTGATTTCATGCCCCCATCTAGATGGATCTTCTTCTTTTGTATCTACTGCTCCTGCTGCTAGTCGAAAAAGACCATGGCCCTTGATCATGTGAACTAGCTTGAACTCTAAGTCATACTCGTGAAAACTAGTCATCCATATTCGCTCTTCTTTCACCAAACTCTTGTTGAATAAATAGTGATTTGACTGCTTGGTGTGACACAAAGATAATACAATGATTTCTCAAGAGATAGGGTCAGAAGTGCTTTAGCGCCTTGTAGCTGCATAATCGTTTTTTTTTAATGGAGGGGTAGTTGATTTCGAGTCCTTGAAGGCTGGCACTCATGAAAGATATTGGATGCTCATTATTCGGATCATCCTTTTGTGTAAGAACACTGGTGAGAGAAGTACCAAAAGTGAAAATGTAGAGCAGAAAATATTTGTTGAAATATGGATTGTACAAAGCAGAAGCATCTGTGATAGCTTGCTTGATACGGAAAAATGAATCCTTTTCCCTCTTATCCCACTTACATATCACATCCTTCTTTACCATCTCCTGCATGGGTTTCACGATCTAAGGTAATCGAAGATGAATTTTCGGAGAAAAATTATCTTTCCTAGGAAGGACTACATTACTTTCTTGTTTACCTAGAAGGAAATACACATTATAGCTTTGACCCTTTCTAGTTCTACCTTAATTCCACCCTGCACGATAATATGGACCAAGATATTACCCTTGGACATTGCAAAAATACTCTTCTTGGGATTAAGGGATATCTTCTATTTCCGACATCGCTCGAAAATTTTCTTCAGATGGCATAGGTGGTCAGATATTTTCTTGGAAAACATCGTAACATCCTCTAGATAGACCACTATTCTCTACCTGTTCATTTCTTGAAATGCGATGTCCATAGCTTGTTGAAATATCACACTGACATTTACTAGCCCAAATAGAATTCTTCTGAACGCGAACATACCCCACTTTGTGCGAAATGTTATCTTAAGTTCGTCAGGCTCTGAGACTAGAACCTAGTTGTAACCGGAATACCCATATAGCAAAGAAAGTATCTTTGACCCTGATAGTGTCTACAGTATCTGTTCCATAGATGCAACAAAGTAGTTATATTTGTATGAGGCGTGATTTAAGTTGCGGAAATCAACACACAAGAAGATTTCCCCGTAGTACCACATTTGATAGCTAGGTCTAATGTCACACTTTATATATGATCTGAGAATCCAATAGCTTCCTTAACTCCTTTTGAATCAAAGACTTAAGCATCAAATGTACCTTTCGCATCTTCTATTGGAAAGGGCTGGCCCCTTCTATAATCGGAATCACTTGCTCAATTATTTGCATGTCATAAGGTTTGAGCTCGTCATATATCCATGAAAAAACATCTTGGTACTACTTGAATAAGCAAATCAATGCTTGTCACTCATGTGGAGTGCAACAAGTACTGAGATTGACAAATTTCGGATCCTTTTTTGTTCCAAGATTTATTTTTCATGTGATAGCGTTGAATTATGGTTTTTTTCATTGGCTGGCCCTCATAAGCGATTCTGCAAGTCATACAAATTTTCCAATGATACCACACCTTTCAGTATGGGATTTTCCTTGTTTGCGCAAGTTGCATCCTACAACATTTTCACATGCTTGTCTTCTTCAATAGTTGCATCCTTGAATACATCAACGTTTGCCATAAAGTGCAGTATCTGTTGGTCATCATTGAAAATGTGTAAATTAGTAATATTGTTAGGGATGGATGGTTTATAAAGAATCTCTACATAAAACCATCCCTAAGTGGTGATAACCTAGCAACAACATTTGCTAATGCATATGTAGTTGTGTTACACATCCAAGGAACATAAACGATATTGAAAGTTTGCAAATGAGAAATTAAAAGCCGTACCTCTTGTTAATAACCTTTTAGATGACGTGAAACACAGTGTATAGTATCACATACTTATCGTACAAATATTTATGAGCCACCTACTACTTTGATAATTCCAACATTAAGGTCGATGACCCTTTGTAATGCCAAGATGAGTGCCTCATATTCTATGATGTTATTCATGCACTCGAATTCAAAGTAGCTTGAGATCAAATTATTTCTTTGTCACGGGTCTACTAAAACACAACATGCTCTAGAGCCCTCTTACATCTTCAAACCATCAAAATACAATGTCCAAACATCATATGTACAAGTACTATGTATTGCACTATCACTAATACTAGTATTACTACTACTACTTACTATACCGACGTCATTTTTTCTAGTTGGACCAGGAAGGAGTTCCAACTATGTGTTAGGTGGGACTGGGGACGATTGAGCAAGATAACACCCCAGGTTAGTTTCTAAAAAGCAATTTCTGAAAATAAGATATGTGAAAGCCACAGGTTCATTTTTACCTTCGAAGGGCGTGCTAGTATGTTTCATGGAAGGCTCTGAGTTAACTTGGATTTGATTATTTCTTCCCTTATATGGAAGCCATAAGTGTGACCAGTCCATAGAAAAATACCCTTGTAATTTGTTGGACCAATATTTGCATGGCAATACACCATATTCTTCTAGAATGTCCACAATTACTTTATTTATACATTGGTGAACTCGTTGATTGGATGATAAGCATATAAGCAAATTTCTAAGTTCACCAATAGCATGGACAAGAGTCTTGTCCAACCTAATGATCTGTGCATCTTTTTAATCCCATTTTGCATTGATTTTCTCTGCTACAGATAAATTCATTACGTTTACAAATGCACTGGAATCAACTAATAAATTGTGCACATTATAATTGAAAATTTCAAACATTAACAAAAATGGAGGGAAAAGTGTATTTTCATGCAATGTTAAAGCATTAACTACAGATTCTACGGAACTAGAGGACTTACCATATCTCTTCTGTGAAGAAGCATCGTTACCTGAGGCAGATTGTTCGAGTGCGCAGAAAGTAAGTTCCCTCTAGATCATGATTTTTGTCAGTTCAAAGAGTGAGATATTCGCACGAACTTTCTTCATGTCATCAACTATGTTATAATCCAGTACGGGAGACATTTCTGAAGTGTTTGGAGGAGTAAACTGGTCTACTACTTCCAGAATGATGGGCTTGCTTTTGCTATTTATAGAAGCATTTTTCATTGTATCCACATTTCTAGACTTCTGAGTGTTTTGAGATGAGTTAACAGGCAATGTGATCTTTCTCAGCAAATGCTCTTTCAATTTCTACCTCGTCAACTCCAACTCAGATATCGACCCTTGGCTTCTTAACTTTTATCGACTTTTGTGTTGTTGGGTTGGGGCCTCACTTAGTGGCTATTCTTCGACATTCTTCTTTTCAGCTGCGTAAATGCAACTGAATATATTCATTGCATGTCTAACACTCACATTTTCTTCGGCAACAACATTCTCTTCCTTCTCTTCCGATGGCTTAGTCTGCTCATGTGAAAGCACTATATCAATAATATGCATAACAAGAGTCTTCATGCTATGGTTCCATTGCAAACGTGTCTTTTCTGAAGGATACTCTCGATGAAACGAACAATATTTGTCCATGCCCATACTTTCAACATGCAACACAACATTCGAGCTCTCTACAGACTTGGTCAGCTGGTTGCTGCTACTGCCAAATTTAGCATCCCTTCTCAGAAAGCTAAATTTAGGAGGTTTTATGCTCACGATGGTCTCACTTGACCTTTGTATTAACTATGCCAACTCTTTGGACAAAGACTTGATGGTGCAGATCAAGCTCTCAAGATTGGTAGCTTCTTTGTCCTTAGCCTTGCTTATGCAGGCCTGAGACCTTCTACCCATGTCTTTGGAGTCTTTTGATGGCTCATCATTTGTGATGACTCCAATCGCACACAATTCCTTTTCAACTGCAATTTCCTCTTCTTAATTTTCAGCCAGATTTGGCTTCACGGTTCTCTTCAAAAACTGTATAATGTTGTTGGTAAGGCAGATGTGTAGTAATAAATAGTGACTGAGTTGTGAGGTTTTGCATCTGTGGGGAATATTTTCAATATATGGTTAAAACTCTGATTTAAATCCTTCACTTTCTCTTTTTTCTCCATCTTAAGACTGGTCATCTCTCTTAATAACATGGTACGGGTTTTGTCATCAACAAAATTTTCAAGAAATAGTTTCTTAAAGCCCCTCCAATTGTGGATTTAGTTCAGAGGAAGGTTGTGATACCATACATCTAGCCATCTAAGGTACACAGAAAAAGTCTACGTGCAACATCATTATAACATACCTCAAGCATTTGCAGATGCAGGTAAAAGTTGTCCAAGTGGTCCTCCGCCTTCACTGCTTTGTCAGGGTCATACTTTGTCACCAGATTCTCCGGGTGCCTTAGCATCTTATGTAACACACCCAACAATGCAAGTGGACCTTGATTCATCTAATCCAAATCTTGGTTTGCCATATCTTTGTCTTTGTGCTCCTCCTCTTCGTCAAAGTCTAATGGATCTACTTCTTCTTCTCCAGAATATGATGGGTCTTCTTCTTCTTCTTCACCACCTAACTCGCGGAAAGTATTGTCTGAGAGTACAACATTATTTGTGTGACCTATATTAAAATTCTGAGGCTTCTCTAGTTTTTCTGCACTTTGTACAGTCTCTGCTAGTTCTTCAAGAGTGGAAAGAACCAGATATTCAACTGTCGAAACCACTATCCCAGCAGGAGTGGTCATGTTCTTCTTATTTGGAAAATAAGGCAGATTGTGTACTCCAGAAATTAGTATGATAGCCTTTGAAAACTTCTGGGTTATAGTCTGGATGGCCCAGATGTGCTCATGAGAAAATTTTCAAGTTTGTTCAAGACCTGGCTGAGAAGATCCACCAACTTCAGGAATATAAACAAGTTAGGTGCTGGGAATATTGTTACGTTTACCAGAATATGTATGGTTATGGAAGCCCCAAGAGTTAGCTCAATTGGTCAAATCGGGGCCTGACCATTTGGGAGGTCACAGGGTCAATTCGCAAAAGCTCTTGGGATCAGGTCTTGTTATAGGCCGAGGGGCATCAACCCTAGATTTTCCCGTGGATGTAGCACCACCCGCTGACCAAAGGTGTTCGTGAACCACAAAAATAAAAATAAAAAAATGTGTGGTTATGGTGGGTGAGCTTATCAACCATAAAAATATGGCTTCCCTCCTTCTAGCACCAGAAATGTTGACGATGTTGGACCCACCAACATTAAATGGGTCTCCCCATATGTGGTCCCAATTATATCTCACACCATTTGGGATAGGATTTCAATATGGAATATGGCTCGGTTGTCGGATTCTTAAAGATTTACCTTTGCTCTAACTATAAAAAAGAGAGAGGAGTGAAAAATTTCCTTTGAAAGCCAAGTGAGTGTGCCTGGTGAGTGTTCGGTTGTAAGTGTGTCAAGAATCTTCTATTACGGAGGGAGAAAATAAAGTGAGCTTCTAAGAGAGAGGTAATAGTACCACCCTAGTAGAGACACATGCAACCAAGAAGGATATTTCTAACATCTAGTGGAATAGTCCATAAAGATGTGATAGTCATTACAACCAATCAACAAGAAATATTTGTCTAATATCCAGTGGAATAGCCCACAGGATGTGACAATAATAGCAACCATTACAACACAAACTCAATATGATAAGTACGAAAATAACTGAAATAGTTCAACTAATTTAACACAGATGAAAGCAAACATGAATTGCAAAATCCACAAAACAATCTTACAAATATTCGTAATCAATGCATGAAGAATGTGCTGGCCATGAGGCTTTTGATATTAAGTAAAAATTCCAAGACACATGTATACAATGAACACCACTAGCTCCAATAGTGGAGTGTTGGAGCTGCTACTTACTCCCCAAAAGAACTAACTTGTCTCTCTAATGCCTTGTGAGAGGAGCCACAGTTAAAATTACTTTGCTCATAAAATGAGGGTGTATATATAACCAATGGGGTGATGCATCACCTCCCTTGTGACTCTTTGACTACCCACATGACTGTTTGACTTCCTATAACTTGTTGACTTTACATGACTCTTTATATTCTATATTTGTCATTTGGACTTCTACTTTACAATACTTTTGAATAGATAATTACATAATCCACAATAATAATGTGTCATATGATGACTCATGACATGACTTGACATGACACTGCTAACATGAACTGCATGATGACATGGAAATGTCAAGTCATTATGTTTTCTCCTTACTATGTGTCTTCTTGAGTATGCTCTTTTTTCCACCTCCATATGGCTTAGGGGTGAGGAGTCTTCAATGACCTCAAGTCTTGAGCTATGATTGCAATCTGGTGTCCCTTTACTTTATGTTGATTGATCAAATTGCATAACCAGCTACAAAGATATCTTTCAACATTTTTTCCTTCTCCATCTCATTCTTCATCATCCTGTCATGGAATGATAGAATACCTACATCTACAATTCATTCGTGACAAGATGACACCAGTCTGATAAACTCCTAATATAAGATGTTACATGTTGATCCACTGACTGAGTCAGAACTAGATTGCAGATTGAGGGAGAGGCTCAGTGACTATGCAATTGCATAGCTTAGGTAGTCAAGGGTGAAGATCGAGCCTTAATACTGTGCAATGCACAGTTCACGCTAGATTAGGTAGGCAGATTGTGCAGTTTTGAGACTCAGTGAGCTAGGCTTAGGGTTTTTTATTGTTTCAACCAACTACACAATTCTAAGAGGTAGAGAAAACCTAGTGATTTTGCAATTTCACAGCTCAGGATCTCAAGGGATGGGCTTGAGCTTAGAGATTGCGCAATGCGCAGTTGAGGCTAGGTTGGAGGGTTGGATTGTGCAATTCTTGGGTCCAAGGTCTGGGCTTGAGCAGTGGAACTATGCAGTGTACAGTCCTGGGAGGCAGGAACAATGCATTGTGCAGTGTCAAGGGGCAGGTTTGTAGATTGAGGTCTAGAACTATGTGATGTGCAGTTGAGGAGGGTTGGATGAGGCTAAGTTGTTGGGAAATTCTAGAATTTGGCTAAGTATGGGATCCGTGAATTGATGTGATCATTGATATGACTTGATTTTGATTACACAATTAGAACACTTTATGACACAACAACATAGATCATCCATGACACATGAACCATTTCCCTCAGTGCGATAACATCACGACAACCTACGACAAGTGCGACACTAAAGATACACTTTGCGATGACCGTGATGACTCTTGTGCAACAGTGCTTACAACTTTGGGAATGAGTGTGACAGATGTTTACATGGTAAGATCAACTCATTCACACAAAGATAAACCCTTGAAATCACCAAAACAAACTTATACAAATCATGCGACATTTACGATGTGAAAATATGACATTTTTCTTTTCTCGCAAAAGGGACCAAAACACTTAGAGAAAACACATGGAATGGATTTCAATGTCTGTGACGACAATGTACAAGACCAAGGTAGGCTCCGAAAATTGGTGCAGGCCACAATTTTGGAGGGTGTTGTAGCAGCGACAATAAATACTAAGCCCGATCCCTGAACTGGAATGGGTATTGGTATTTAGCCTAAAAGGTGCTCTCTCTATAAATATAATGTCGATGGGAATATTTTGTTGCGAATTTGTTCTTGAACTTTTCAACATTGTTTTTCTTCTTGTTTTCAAGATTCATTACACTAACAAACTTCACTAAAGATTGAATCACTATAAACATGTATTTGCAACCTCTATAATATGGACATTCCAAATAAATTTCTTCTTTTCAAGATTCATTACACTAATGAACTTTACTTTCAAATGGTAAAAGATTAAATTAACATAAGCATGCACTTGTGTTCAACATCTATACTAGCACAACCACATTAATAAATGTGGTTGATATACACAAATAAGCGTATATCAATCACATGCACAACCACATTATTAAATGTGGTTGATATACACTGATATGCATCAATGATATAAATTTAATATTGATATTGATATTGACACTAATAAATATATAATAATAATTAATAATAATAAATATAATATTAATATAATATAATAATAATATTATAAAATATAAAAACTACAAATATAATGATAACAAATTTAATTTAATAAGAATTTATAGTAATTATTATTATAAATCCAAGGGTTTATTGATATTATTAAACAAAAGGATTATTAATATTATAAACCGAAGGCATTATAGACTTCGGGGAATAATATTAAACTCAAAAGATTAATATTATAATCCAAAGGGATTTATATTAAACCATAGGATTAATGTTATAAACCCAATGAATAATATTATACCCTAGAATATGAACTCTTATATTAATAAACTCAAACGATTGATATTATAAACCCAAGGGATCAATATTAAAGACCTAAGAGATTATAAACCTAAGGGAATAATATTTAAGCAAAGGGATTAATGTTATAAACCCAATATTATAAACCCTAATATTTTTAAATTATAAACCTAATATTAAAAGGCCCTAGTATTATAAACCTAGCATTAAACCCAAGTTTTGTAATGTAACAATGTGAGATAGAGAAAATTCCAATGTAATGTAACATTGCGACAAACCTAAGTGAATAACATTAAACTCAAAGATTAATATTAAGCCATAGGAATATAAACCCATTGGATTAATATTAAAACCCTAGGGATTATAAAACCAAGGGAATAAAATTATACCCTAGGATTAATATTAAACCCCAAGGATATAAACCATAAGATTAATACTATAAACCTTATGATTAATATTATAAACCCAATAGATTATAAACCAAGGGGAATAATATTACACCCAAGGGACTAATATTATAAACCCAATGGATTGATAAACCCAAGGGATTAACATTATAAACCATGGTTGACCATAATTAACCATGGTTGACCATAATTAACCATGATTGACCATGGTTGATCGTGGTTGATCATGACTGACCACGATTGATTTTCGTATTGTCAATATTATCAACCCAGGGGATTAATAATATAAACCCAATGGATTAATAAACCCAATAGATTAATATTATAAACTTAAGAAATTAGTAAACCTAAGGGATTAATATTATAAACCCTAGGGATTTAAAACCAAAGGGATTAAAATTATAAACACAAGGGATTAATATTATGAATCCTAGGGATTATGAACCCAGGGGAATAATATTATGAACCCAATGAATTAATAAACCCAAGGGATTAATAAACCCTAATTTTGTAATGTTCAAAACCAACATTGAATAAATTGCAATTTAATGTAACATTGCGACAATGAGTATCATATTAATTGTTATCTCGCGACAATGTCTATCAGTAAAATTTGTTGTTAGTTAGGTCATTATCTATTGGACCTTCATTATTTTAAATTTTGGGTGTGGGTGGTTATTTTATTTACGAGGTGGTGTTGCTACTGGTGGATGTCTTTCTATCTCATTCGTTACAACTAGATGTTTATTTGTCTCATTTGAATGCACACATGTGGGTAGATGCTAACCATACTATTTTGATTTAATAGAGCACCATATATAAATTATGTTATTTCTATTGTATATTATGTTATTTATTTTATGCATACCTTCATTAGTTGGATACTAAACCTGATTCTTGAAATTTTCTATGTGATGTATAACTTTTCCGTTATACATCATTTGGATAATATGGCGCAATAGTAACACAAGAATATTTGAACAGAAGAAAGTGGTAACCATAGGAAACATTATAAATATTGTATCAATTTTCAATGAAATTGAGTCGATGATAAAGATAAACAGATTCAGGACATGCAAGTATATATACATCTGGAAAGAATTTCCAGTACGATTTTTTGATGGAGAAATCAATAGGAGGAAATGCGGGTGTGGAGCAGTCATAGTCATTGGGCCTGGTAACTTCTATCATTTCTGGTGGGAGGGAGGACATGGATCAAACAATAAAGCAGAGACCACAACATTATGGGGAGTCCTAATTGCAACAAAATGGCTTATGTTAGACAAGTTACAGGTTTTCAGAGACACAAAAGGTATCATTGATTGTGTAAAGGAACATACAAATTTCAATCCTCCCGTATTAGCAAATTGGATGAAGAGAATTAGAAATATGGTAAGTACATTCTGACACATTCGGTTCCAACATATTTACAAGGAACAAAACTAGACTGCAAACCTATTATCAAAGCATGGTATTATGAAGGAAATAGGTAAATTTTCTTCTCAGTTTTTAAGCAGGGTATTATGGTTAATGTTGGTAGCATTAATTATTCATAGTAGACAGTTTCAACATAGAGGAGAATTTTTCATTTGTATTTTGATATGATATGTAAGGTTTTTCTGGTAGACAATATTGCATAAAACAAACAACAAGGTGTTAAAAATACTCAAAATGTAGATTTGAATTGCAGATAAGTTTTTGGAACACATAAATAGGAATTATATAGTAGACAAGATCGATAAAGATGATAGAAAAATGAAGAAATGAACAAAGATATATGTACTATTTTTTTATTATTATATAATATAAACGTAGATTTTTTCTCTTTTTGAAAAAAATCATGATTCCCGAAATGGAATGGGTATTGGTATTTAGCCTAAATGAAGCTCTCTCTATAAATATAATGTCGATGAGAACATTTTGTTGTGAATTTGTTCTTCAATTTTTCAACAACATTGTTTTTCTTCTTCTTTTCAAGATTCATTACTTTAATGAACTTTACTTTCAAACAATAAGATTGAATTACCATAAACATGTATTTGCAGCCTCTGCCATTTGCTGCTACTACTGCTACATGGTGGAACTGGAATGCCCCACTTAAGATAAAGTGCTTCTCATGGTTGGCTCTACATAACCACTTTCTTATTTGGGACTGACTGATCAAGAAGGGTTTGATGGGCCCCAACAAATGCCCCATATATGGGTTGGATTCGGAGGACTGCACACATCTATTTATAAAATGTTCTTTTGTTGTGGATGTTTGGATGGAGATCTCCATAGTCCTTGGTGTTCCTTTTCCCTGTGACTTTGTCTCGATTATGAATTGTTTCTCTACGTGGTCTCTTCATGCTAAGGCACACTAGATTGTACTACTATATGTGTTATGGGGCATCTGGCAGCACGAAACATGATTATTTTTTAAGACAAACAATCTCTTGTCCAACTTGTGGCCTTGAACATTGTTGAATACTTCCAAGAAGTCGGTCCCTATTTCCACTTGGATCCTAGAAGGACTATCTCACTAGTTGACCTAGACAACATCTTCCCCATCTTCCATTTCGATGGGGCCACCTCAGGTGGCATTTGCGGCTATGTGGTTTACCTTTCTCTTGATCCCACAACTCGTTACCATTTTCATTGGCATGGTGGTGATGGCGACAACTGCAAAGTGCAACTAATTCCACTATGGGGTGCACTACAAATTTCCTCATGGTTGGACATGGACAACCTTTTGAACGTGGGTGACTCACTAACAATGATCAATTGGATTCAAGGAAAACACTCGTTGGAGGTTCCATCGTTGTGTAACTTGATACAGCAAACTCGTGATCTCCTGGCATCCTTCTCTGTTTTCTCCTTTCAACATATTTACTAGGAACAAAACTCTATGGCCGATGAATTTTCTAAACGAGGTCTTCCTCTTTCCCCCGACTTCATGGTCTTTGAGCTAGAGGTTGATGGTTGGGAGCGGTCATTGGATTATTTTATGATCTAAATTTGTGGTTTTTTCCTGAATGATTTCTGGTTTGTTTTTTTGTCCCATAGAAGTCTAATTTTTGTGGATTGTTCCCCTTTATGGGACCAATTTTTACCATTGTCTGGTTTATAGACCATATTTCTTTTACTGTTGTTGGGTATTGTGCACTGGTCTTGTTTTGATTTTTCTAGATGTGAACAGATTTTATGGATCCTAGTGATTATAAACCCAGGGGAATAATGTTATGAACCCAATGAATTAATAAACCCTAATTTTGTAATGTTCAAAAGCAACATTGAATAAAGTGCAATTTAATGTAACATTGCGACAATGAGTATCATATTAATTGTTATCTCGCGACAATGTCTGCTACTAAAATTTGTTGTTAGTTAGGTCATTATCTATGGGACCTTCATTATTTTAAATTTTGGGTCTAGGTGGTTATTTTATTTACTAGGTGGTGTTGCTACTAGTGGATGTCTTTCTATCTCATTCGTTACAACTAGATGTTTATTTGTCGCATTTGAATGCATACATGTGGGTAGATGCTAACCATACTATTTTGATTTAGTAGAGCACCATATATAAATTATGTTATTTCTATTGTATATTATGTTATTTATTTTATGCATACCTTCATTAGTTAGATACTAAACCTGATCCTTGAAATTTTCTATGTGATGTATAACTTTTCCGTTATACATCATTGGATAATATGGCATAGTAGTAACACAAGAATATTTGAACAGAAGAAAGTGGTAACCATAGAAGACATTATAAATATTGTATCATTTTTCAATGAAATTGAGTCGATGATAAATATAAACAGATTTAGGACATGTAAGTATATATACATCTGGAAAGAATTTTCGGTAGGATTTTTTGATGGAGAAATCAATAGGAGGAAATGCGGGTGTGGAGCAATAATGTTCATTGAGCCTGGTAACTTCTATCGTTTCTAGTGGGAGGGAGGACACAGATCAAACAATAAAGCAGAGATCACAACATTATGGGGAGTCCTAATTGTAGCAAAATGGCTTAGGTTAGACAAGTTACGGGTTTTCAGAGACGCAAAAGGTATCATTGATTGTGTTAAGGAACATACAAATTTCAGTCACCCCATATGAGCAAACTGGATGAAGAGAATAAGAAATATGGCAAGTACATTCTGACACATTCGGTTCCAACATATTTACAGGGAACAAAACTAGACTGCAGATCTATTATCAAAGCGTGGTATTATGAAGGAAACATGTAAATTTTCTTCTCAGTTTTTAAGCAAGGTATTATGGTTAATGTTGGTAGCATTAATTATTCATAGTAGACAATTTCAGCATAGAGGAGATTTTTGCATATATATTTTGATATGATATGTAAGGTTTTTATGGTAGACAATATCGCATAAAACGAACAACAAGGTGTTAAAAATACTCAAAATGTAGATCTGAATTGTAGATAAGTTTTTGGAACACATAAATAGGAACCATATAGCAGACAAGATTGATAAAGATGATAGAAAAATGAAGAAATGAACACAGATATATGTACTATTTTTTATTATATAATATAAAGGTAGCGTTTTTCTCTTTTTGAAAAAAAAAAACATGATTCCTGCAATGGAATGGGTATTGGTATTTAGCCTAAAAGAAGTTGTCTCTATAAATATAATGTCAATGAGAACATTTGGTTGTGAATTTCTTCAATTTTTCAACAACATTGTTTTTCTTCTTCTTTTCAAGATTCATTACTTTAATGAACTTTACTTTCAAACAATAATATTGAATTACCATAACATGTATTTGTGGCCTCTGCCATTTGCTGCTACTACTGCTACATGGTGGAAGTGGAATGCCCCACTTAAGATAAAGTGCTTCTCATGGTTGGCTCTACATAACCATATTCTTATTTGGGATTGGCTAATCAAGAAGGGTTTCATGGGCCCCAACAAATGCCCCATGTGTGGGTTGGATTTCGAGGACTGCACACATCTATTTATAAAATGTTCTTTTCTTGTGGTTGTTTGGACGTAGATCTCCATAGTCCTTGGTGTCTCTTTTCCCTGTGACTCTGTCTCAATTATGGATTGTTTCTCTACTTGGTCTCTTCATGCTAAGGCATACTGGATCGTACCACTATATGTGTTATGGGGCATCTGGCGGCACGAAACATGCTTATTTTTTAAGACAACCAACCTCTTGTCCAACTTGTGGCCTTGAACATTGTTGAATACTTCCAAGAAGTCAGTCCTTGTTTCCACTTGGATCCTGGAAGGACTATCTCACTAGTTGACCTAGACAACATCTTCCCCATCTTCCATTTCGATGGGGCCGCCTTAGGTGGCATTTGTGGTTGTGTGGTTTACCTTTCTCTTGATCCCACAACTCGTTACCATTTTCATTGGCATGGTGGTGATGGAGACAACTGCAGAGTGGAAATGATTGCACTATGGGGTGCACTGCAAGTTTCCCCATCACTGGACATGGACAACCTTTTGATCGTGGGTGACTCACTGACAATGATCAATTGGATTCAGGGAAAACACTTGTTGGAGGCTCCCTCGCTATGCAACTGGATACAACAAACCCGTGATCTCCTGGCATCCTTCTCCGTTTTCTTCTTTCAGCATGTTTACCAGGAACAAAACTCTGTGGCCAATGAATTTTCTAAACGAGGTCTTCCTCTTCCCCCCGGCTTCATGGTCTTTGAGTTGAAGGTTAATGGTTGGGAGGAGTCATTGGATTATTTTACGATCTAATTTTGGGGTTTTTTCCTAAATGATTTATGGTTTTTTTTTTTTGTCCCACTAAAGTCTAATTTTTGTGGATTGTTCCCTTTTATGGGACCAATTTTTACTACTGTCTGGTTTAAAGACCATATTTCTTTTACTATCGTTGAATATTGTGCATTGGTCTTGTTTTGATTTTTCTGAATGTGAACAAAGTTTGTACTCTGCACTACTATGGCCACACCCAAATTTTGGTGTACACCTAATATATGTATTCTGAACTGTTATAGGGGATAAAGTACCTTACCAATCTATGAAATTTTTATAACACAGTATCAAAGGAGGTTAAACTTTGTTAGTGTAAAAAAAGTGTTTTTTTTTACTAGCAACTAAAAATTGTGTTGAGGGCAGAATTTTTGAAGTGTATTTACCAGCGAATAAAAAGTTTTTTCTTTCACTCAAAAATGGAAACATCAAGCACAAACTTGACTAATCCTCAAATACCTCAGTTTAATGGGAAAAATTATGCTTATAGGGATATTACAATGAACATCATGTTTTCTTCTCAAAACATTTGGGATTTGGTGGAGAATGGTTTTCAAGGACCAACAGATGCATAAGCATACAATGCCTTGTCTCAAGCATAGATGGATTTCTTGAGGGACAACAAGAA
Organism: Pinus taeda; assembly: GCA_000404065.3. Taxonomy (NCBI): domain Eukaryota; kingdom Viridiplantae; phylum Streptophyta; class Pinopsida; order Pinales; family Pinaceae; genus Pinus; species Pinus taeda. The sequence goes on along the minus strand of APFE031147757.1, from coordinate 9,982 downwards.
AAATGATGCAAAAGCCCTCTTCTACATTTTTCAGTAGTTCATGAAAATATGTTCCCATGGGTTGCAGCAGCAATGAAGTCCAAGCAAGCATGGGACACCCTCTAGACAACCTACCAAGGCATGGAAAAAGTCAAGACAACAAAACTACAAATGTTGAGAAGAGATTTTGAAACACTTTGTATGAAAGAGTCTGAGGATGTAGACATGTTTTTTACAAATGTAATTGGGTTGGTTACTCAAATTAAGTCTCATGGTGAGACACTTGAGGAAAGGAGAATAGTTGAGAAAGTTTTGAGAAGCCTGCTAGCAAGGTTTGATGCCATTGTTGTGGCCATAGAAGAGTCAAAGGATCTCTCACAATTCTCAGTGGATGAGCTTCATGCATCACTTATTTCTCATTACCATAGACTGAATATAGAAACAAGCTCCTCATTGCAGCATGCCTTCGATACACAAGTTTCATTTGATCAAGGTCAAGGCAGAGGAAGATCATATGCTAGAGGAAGAGGAAGAAGCCCACACAGAGGTGGAAGAAAAAGCCCTTCATGCTCAAGTGGAAGGGGCAACAATAAAAATCCAATTCAAGGCCCAAGCCAAAATCAAGCACAAGGTCAGAGGTATGATAAATCTCATGTCCAATGTCATTACTGTAAGAAGTATGCTCATTATGAAAATGAATGTAGAAAGAAGCAATATGACATTAGTAACAAACCAAGTGTAAATTTCACAAAAGAAAATCAGAACCATGATAGCATGTTTTTAGCTTGTAATATAGCACAAGAAAAACATAGTGATGTATGGTATCTAGATTCAAGGTGTAGAAACCACATGTCAGGGAACATATAAATGTTTTCCAATCTAGATGAAAGTGTGAAATTTGAAGTGACATTAGGGATTGATAGCAAAGTCTCTGTCATGGGAAAAGGAAGAGTCAATATTCTAACAAAGAAGGGGGAGAAGAAGCACATCTCAGATGTTTACTTTGTCCCCGGTTTGAAACATAACCTCATAAGCATTGGACAACTCATGCAAAAGGGCTACAATGTCTTTTTCAAAAATGATAAATGCACAATTTTGGATAAGCCTCTAAGCAGAAAGCTGATTGCGAAGGTTCATATGACAAACAATAGAATGTTTCCCCTAAAAATAAGATCATATTTGAAGGAAGAAGGTGCACAAGCAGAACTATCAATGAACTTACAAGAGGATGGAAGAAAAGATGCAACGTCACACAAGTGAACTATCAAGCAGAGGTCAAAAATGAAAATTGGTTATGGCATTTGAGATTTGGACATATCAATTTTGGAGGTCTGAATTTGCTGCATAGGAAAGGCATTGTGAAGGGATTGCCACTCATAGAAAAACCAAACAACCTATGTGAAGGATGTATCTTGGGCAAGCAACATAGAGAGACATTTCCAGCAGGAAAGTTAATAAGGGAAAACAGACATTTGGAGATTATCCATTCATATTTATGTGGACCAATGCAAACACCATCAATTGGTGGCAGCCACTATTTATTAACCTTCATTGATGACTACACAAGGAAGACATGGGTCTATCTCCTAAACTAGAAAAGTGAAGTGTTTGAGTGCTTTCACCAATACAAGGCTCTTGTTGAGAAGCAAAGTGGATACTACATCAAAGTCTTGAGGACTGACAGAGGTGGTGAATACATCTCAAATGATTTCCTGCATTTTTGTATGGAACATGGAATTCACAAGCAATTTATAACAAGGTATACACCTCAACGAAATGGTGTAGTGGAAAGGAAGAATACGAACATTATGGAGATGGAAAGGAGTATGTTGAAGGCAAAGCATTTTCCAAATGATTATTGAGTTGAAGCTGTCGCTTGTGCAACATATATCTTGAATAAATGTCCAACCAAAAGCATCCAGAACGTGGTTCCTGAAGAGGCATGGAGTGGAAGAAAGAATAGTGTCACTCACATGAGAGTTTTTGGATGTGTGGCATATGCACGTCCCGAATGAGTTGAGGAAGAAGTTGGACACGAAGGGGGAGAAATGCATATTTGTTGGATACAATGATGAATCCAAGGTATACAAGCTCTAGAATCCATCAACCAAGAAGGTTATAATCAATGGAGATGTGTAGTTCAAAAAAGAGGAAGCATGGGATGGAAGTTCAAAGAAGATAGTGAATGTGAAAGCATGTATACCACAAGAGGACAAAGAGGAATTGGCAGCAGCAAGCAATTCCTCAACAGTGACTCCCTTTACTCCTATTCAAGCACAACAAACAAGGCAACAAGCAACACCGTCAACAAATAATAGGACAATTTCGTGCAGTCAAGCAAGCGCTTCTCCAAACACGCTGCAAAGCATAACACCAAGTGATATGTCAAGTTCATCTTTAGCAAGCATAAGAAGACCAAAAATTCAGAAATTTAAATGCAATCTATGGGCAAGATGAAGTTGATAGTAGCGTTGGTATAAATTCCTTATTTGCATTTTTTGTCACATAGATGACCCAATCCATTTTGAAGATGCAGTCAAAGAAGAAAAATGGGTTGCGGCAATGGAGGAAGAAATAGAAGCAATAGAAAAGAATGACACATGGGAGTTAGTGAACCTTCCGCAAGGAAAAGAAGTCATTAGAGTGAAGTGGGTCTATAATACCAAGAGAACTGTCGACGGTAAGATTGAAAGTCACAAAGCAAGGCTAATTGTCAAAAGATGCAAGCAGCAACATGGGAGAGATTATTCGGAGACGTTTGCGCGAGTTGCAAGGATGGAGATAGTGCATATAGTTTTGGCGATTGTCGTGCAACATAAATGGAAAGTGTATGAAATGGACGTAAAATCAACATTCTTGAATGGAGTGTTGAAAGAGGAAGTGTATGTTGCGCAACCACCTGGTTATGATGTAGAAGGCTAAGAAGACAAAGTGTATCAGTTTAGGAAAACTCTCTATGGGTTGAAGCAAGCACCGCGTGCACAATATAGTAGGATAGATGCTTACTTATTGGACAATGGTTTCGAAAAATGTGACGGTGAGCCTACTCTCTACATCAAAGAGAGTGATGGTAAGATTCTTATTGTTGCCTTATATGTAGATGATTTAATCTTTACAGGCAGTGATGATTTCCTGATCATTGATTTCAAAGAAGTCATGAAGAGTGAATTTGAAATGACTGACTTGGGGTTGTTAAGATATTTTTTAGGCATAGAAGTGAAGCAAATAGACTATGGAATTTTTATTTCTCAAGCAAAGTATGTGGCAGAAATTTTGGAGAGGTTTAAATTGCAGAACAACAAGCCCACACCAACTCCAACTATCATGGGGTTGAAGTTGAGCAAAGAAGATTGTAGCAGCAATGTCAATTCAACATTATACAAAAGCATGATATATAGCTTGATGTATTTGACCACCACTAGGCTGGATATAATGTATGCAATGAGTTTGGTGTCAAGGTTCATGGAGACACCCAAGGAAACACATTGGCAAGTAGAGAAAAGGACTCTAAGGTATGTCAATGGGACAAAACCATATGCTATTTTATACGCCGCAATAGATGATTTCAGGTTGGTTGGTAACGCTAACAGTGATTGGATAAGAAGTGTCGATGACAGAAAGAGCACGTCAAGATATGTTTTTCATTTGGGTTCCGAAGCCATCTCATGGGCCTCCAAGAAGCAACTAATAGTGTCACCGTCAACCGTAGAAGCTGAATATGTTGCCGCAACAACAGTAGCTTGTCAGGCAGTTTGGATGAGAAGGATTTTGAGGGATCTTCGCCACAACCAAGAGGGAACGACAACTATTTTCTGCGACAACACCTCAACAATTTCATTTAAAGAATTTTGTTTTTCACAAGAGGACCAAGCATATTGATGCTAAATATCATTTTATTAGAGTGTTAATTAACAATGATGAAATTGTGTTGTAGTGCTGCAGGTCATAGGAACAATTTGTTGATATTTTCACAAAGCCTTTGGCACATGAAATTTTTATTTATCTCAGAGATTGTTTGGGAATTGTCAATGGATGAAGTTGTGATTAAGGGGGAGTGTTGGAAATATTAATACCAACCACCGCGTTAAACACTCTAACAACAACCATACTTGTCAGAAGTATTTTTGCAGGTTGTGATTTTGTTTGCAGGCGAAAGGACTAAAATCTAAGTAGAAGTACATCGTTAACCATTCCACAACACAACAAAGAGTTTAAGGCATTTACTGAGTTTTGATAAATACATATGGGCAAGCATTCACTCCACGACTGTTACCCACACTCCACAACACCTGCACATTTAGAAAACCATTTATTATGTAAAATCACCCATGCTTTGTATTAATTATTTCTTTTTCATGAATTAATGAGTCAAATGTATGTTTTGTATAAATATGAATGTAAAATTCATTTGCATGGTTGAGTGAGAGAGAGGGTAAAAGTTCGCGAGGTAGTGAGGAGAAAATTGTGGAGCAATTTGTGGTGGGCGCCTGAAAAACTAGTTTTACGGAGTTTTACCAATAGTTATTCCGCAACCCCAGTGAAGTGTAAATCACAGTAAGTGGTTTGTGTTTTTTCTTGGAGCTACAACTTCCATTTATCATGCGAATGTATTTTCCTATGTTTTGAAATATAATATAAAGCATGGTTTGTTGCAATATGGTTTTAAACCTTCATGAGTAGATTTACTACAAACATTTTAGTTTTACTCTGTTTTGTTGTGCGCTAAATTTCTATTTCAATTAAGTGTCTATGTAGTTGCGATTTCCTTGCCGCAACATAAGATTTTCCTAGCCGCAACCGAATTGTGAGCCATACTCCTCTTCTCTGCCCCTGTGAAAATTCTCTAACAAGAGCATAGTGTTCCTTTTGTGAAAAGAACTAGAAATGGAGGTTTTCTGCTAAATACCCCAATCCGAGTGCGAGGCAATATTGAGATGTTCCAAAACCCCTGTCCAAATAGTGTCAGTGAAAGTGCAATGTAAAAATAGGTGACATGTATCTCATAATCGTTCATGCACAATAGACATATACCAAGTCCATAGAAACCCCTTCGTAACAAATTCTCCTAGGTGAGAATATGATTATGGAGAGCCAACTAGTAGAAATATTTCAGTTTCTGAGGTATCTCCCAAGTCCATGTATTTTGAAACCAAAGCTTGTAATCAAAATATTCTGATACCATCAGAAGTCCCTGGTAAATCTCTCGTGCCACAATTTTCCCTTTGTTAATATATCTATACCAAACCAATTTGTATTCATTTTCTTAAAATAGGGATACCCACAACACATAAATTAAAGAGATATAATTCCCATTCTTCTGCAAGTTTACCTGTGAGCCCAATCTCATCCGCCCTACGCCATCACTGAAAGATAAACTGGTCCCGTGCAATGGGAATTTGATTAAGATAGAATAACCCTTTTTCATTGAGTGAACAAAGAAGAGGAACCGACATAGTATGATTACTGGTAAAACCTTTGAAAGCATCCAATCCAATTTCAATATGTGTTCCATCTCCCACATCCCATTAGAGACCTCCAAGTAGCCATTAGATATTTTTCATTGGCTTTTTCGATGCACCTTCTCTAATCCATTTTGGATAATCCTATCATTTCAAGTATTTTTCCTTAACAATCTGTGACCAAATGTTTGTTCTCCGTCAAGGGCTACCAAAGATTTTTTAGGTCATTGAATTTAGGTTTTTGTGATCCATATCAAGTTTATTAAGAAGGTTTTTGGCGATAATCACATCAAAATTCATTTTGCCACGAGTTTCGAACTAGTAAGTGTGGTTCATCTTGTCCTGATGATCAACCACACTTGCTGGTTCGAAATGTGACAAATGAATTTTGATGTGATTATCGTCTAAAACCTTCTTAATAATCAATGACCTATTAAAAAAACTGGTGTCCAATATGCCCTGCCACTAGATTCTATTGAACGAGCCGAGGCTTTCCAATGAACCAAATGAATTTTTCCTGTTAATTTAGACCAGCTCACAGAAAGTCTGAAAATTTTGAATCTATCTTTGACAACAAAAATAAATGTAACCAATATACTAAAATGTGGTTTTGAAACACTAAGTTAATCAATGTCAGTCACCCTCCCATAGATGACCATCTATGTTACCGAACTTGTTGATCAACCAATCCCAATCTTTAGTACTATATTTATTGATTTCAACCTATAACCCAAATAGACAAGTCCTTTGTCAACCTTTATGGTTGTAACCTCAACAATATGCAGATTTCCTTTATCAATATGTCCTGTATATCTCCTGCATTCAAAACAGATTTAGCCTTATGCATATATAAGCCAAAAGCCATGCCGCTGGACCTTGAATATTATACCTTATGGTTCAGACTGTCCATGATGAGTAGGAAAAGGAGTGGAGATAGATCACATCCTCGTCTCAGCCCCCTATGTGCTCCTAAAACTTACGATGTGAATCCATTGATGATGATGACAAAATTTGTCGGAATGATACGAGCCATAACCCATTTGATGTTTTGTGTGCTAAGGCTTACCTTATGGAGTATCAATCTCAAGAACTCCCAATCCACGCATTCATAAACCTTTATCAAGTCAACCTTCAATGTACATGCCCTCCCTCAACTTTTGGACCTTCCTAGAGTGAATATATTCATTTGTAATTACAAATGGCATGTGAATCTACCTCCATTCCATGAAGTCAAATTGTTCCTAAAAAATATGAAGAGACAATGAATTTCCAAGCCTGATAGCAATCAGTTTGGATATCATTTTATAAATAGATTTGCATAATGATGTAGGCCTAAAGTGTGCAAATCATATAGGCTTCGGCTTCTTAGCAATCAGAACCATAAAAGTGGCAAGGCCTAGATATCCTTTAGTTCTTGATTCTTTACATATATCCTTTAGTTCTTGATTCTTCCGCCACCATGAACAGATCTGTTATCATCAAGTTTTGGAAGTGACAAAATGGTTCAACCCCCTACCCATCTGATCCGCGAATAAATTAACCTTCAACACCGCTACAGGAGTTCAGGGTTAAAGTTAAAGCTACATGCTATATCAAAAGATAAACCTCATACATGCTTGATGGCAAATGGATTGGAACTTGGCGGGGACTCTAGCTCTCCCAGACTTTAATCAAACCGCTTTTAGTGGTTTAGTCGAACTGCTTTGAACAAGAACGACGACAGGAACGCAATGCGGGGTTACCCCATTATTCTCAAACCACTACAAGGGACCAATGCCTAACTATTTTTTTTTCTTCGCAAAACCATCGTGGTTTTGTGATGAGTTCATGACTGAAGTGTTGGAACTACTACACACCTACATGCAGACTCTTAGTTAGAGCATGCGACTACATGCAACTAGTACACATCTACATGCGGACTCTTAGTTAGAGCATGGGATTGCATGCAAGATTCCTTTTACATGATTTACTCCTTGATTTGCTCCTTCTTTAACTCCGCAACTGACTAGTTATCTTCGGAACTTATTGTAGGTGTTGAGTCTTCTCATTGATCACCACTATAGTGAATTACCTTGGGATCTTCACCCAGTAATGCTATATCATGAACATTGTAACATATTTTCTAATGAATCATTCTTTTCTTCTTTCGATTTTCTTTTAGTGTTTTTGCTCTGCAAAGCTGTGTGTTCAACTTTTACTAGCTAGATTCATCTGTGCAAGTTTTCTAACACATTTACATGGTATCAGAGCCCACAGGTTGATAGATAAAACGCGCACCAGTACTTTATTTCGCAAGTATTACAGCTCGGAGATCGAAGATTGACAGAAAAATGGAGTTTCCCAAAGCATCGATCCTAACACCGTACAACTATCACGAATGGAAGGACCAAATGGCTCGAT
>APFE031147755.1:34389-66020 GCA_000404065.3 Pinus taeda | reverse complement strand
TTCTTCCTAAATAAATTACACATTCATATTAAATAAAAAAATAATTTATCCCATTACTTAATATTAGATTATGGTTTAAAGATATTAGATTATGTAAGACTAAAACAAGTCCAAATGTTTTTAAATTGATAAGATGCCTACATTGAACCTAGACCTCTTTGATTTAGCTAAATAATAAATTATATAAAATTTGATCAAAATTTATATCCTACAAAATACTCTACCTTAAATCAGTCCTTACCAATAAAATTTGAACCAATAATTAATAAATTTTTCATCCTACAAAATACTCCACCTTGAATCAATCCTTACCCATAAAATTTGAACCAAAATTTAATAAAATTTAAACCTTTCCCAATTATCCTCTTAATGATTATAATATATACTTATTTATTCCCCAACTATAGTCTTACCGATGATGGTGGAAAACTTTGACACGTAGTTTTATTAGTAACAATGTTCTTACATATCACATTAGGAAGCAAGAATTAGTAGCGAAAATAAGACAAAAACTTAATTGACACTTAGTTCCACCAATGACGTTATGCAATATATGTAGCAACAAATAAGGGAGTTGGTAGCGATCCTATTCTTACCTAAAATTTAGAAAGAAGGTTATTGTCACTGGACTGGTTCGTCGGCATATCCTACTCTCACCTAAATTCTAGAAAAAGGTTAGTATCACGGGAATGCATCATTTTACCTGCAAATTACAATCTATTCTACCTAACGTTATATTTTGGCGGATTTGTGATTTGTTTTTGCCGTTCTCGTGTCCACCCAACTTCCCTCTCCGTCGCCTTAAAGGGTTGAATCCACGCATCAATCTTATTCTTGACCGCTCCAGCTTCCAGACTTAACTTCCACTCCAAAAACTGGACCGGTCGACAAAGAAAGCATATCAGACTTGGGTGAAAAATGGGAACACCTGATTATCGTTCACTGGAAAATCTTATTTATCATTTCAATGGCCGACCATGGATGCAGTTTTGGGTGAGTACTCCTATTGTGAATAATTTTAATCTTTGACACTCCGAAGATGGTTCGGCATATGGAGCAGAGAATGGGTTCCGGGCTCCTCTTGCCTTTCGCTGTATTATTAGTTATTGCACTGTCTGCGCACTGTAATATTTTTAATGCTGATGCCATGACAATTATCAACCGGCATTATCGGCCCTGCGAGGAGATATATATCGTCGGTGAAGGAGAAACTCTGCAGACGATCAGCGAGAAATGTAACGCCCCTTTCATTCTCTTCGACAACTATCACATCAAAGATGCCGACGATATCTACGAAGGTCTGCCTCTTAAAATAACTTCGCTGGATAATTCTCCCTATACATTATAGATGCAGTCAGGCTTTGTATACAGTTGTAGAAAGATAACACTGTCAGATTGAAGGTCCGAGTAGGAAAATTGTTCTTAGTTGTAACGTATAAGCGCCAGAGGTAAATATTTTTTTGCTTCATAAATAATGATCTGCGTTTCCCTGCACAATTGTTGTTCTGTCTATCAAACAATTAGAAATCGCTGAAAATATGCAATGCTTTTCCTGATATGAAAGTATTTAATTCTGTCTGAGTTTCAAGTCCTACGCTACTTGTATCTGAAGGCTGTACCAGTTAAGAGAAGAGGTCATTTCAAATTCTTTGAAATTCTTTTCATACTTCAATGTGCGATGTATATTTAAAGCGGGAGGATGAGGAATGTGTTACAAGGGTGTATCAAAAGGATGATATGGTTTAGTTGCTTCCTAGTTTGTTTTTTCAACGAATGATGTATCTGGCAATTATCTTTAATTATGTACTTTGTGGTAATGATAGGATATTAGAATTTAGCAAATTGAAAAGATTATTAACAAATTTATAATCATCTAAATTAGTTTAGATTTTTATTGGTTTAGATTTTTATTTTGTGGTAAGGGCAGGATATTAGAATTTAGCAAATTGAAAAGATTATTAACAAATTTATAATCATCTAAATTACTTTAGATTTTTATTAGTTTAGATTTTTATTTTATTTTTAATAAAGGGTAAATTTCATATCCCTCTTAAGTTTTCCATTATAAAAGAAAGTTTGTATTTTGAAATATGGGATGATTAAATATCTGATAGTTTATTTAAGGTTATTAGAATTTAGCCAATTGAAAAGATTATTAACAAATTTATAATCATCTAAATTACTTTAGATTTTTATTAGTTTAGATTTTTATTTTATTTTTAATAAAGGGTAAATTTCATATCCCTCTTAAGTTTTCCATTATAAAAGAAAGTTTGTATTTTGAAATATGGGATGATTAAATATCTGATAGTTTATTTAATTTATATATATCTATTCTATATATTAATATACCTTTAATCTTATAATTAAAAAAATATATATTTAATAATTATTGTATAACTTTAATAAGGTTTAAGTACAGTGAGATTGCCTACACAATGACTGGAATTAAAATGATATTTTCTATAAATAAATTGATATTTCAATCATTTTTTTATAGCTAACTTAAAATAATTTTTGCCAAATTTAATTTATATGTCTTAAAGTGTCATTTTTTTTATTTTATGTTAATATTAAAGAATTCTCATATTAAATATAAAAATATGAATGTTTTGTTTTAGTTATTTATGTGGTTGGGAAAAAAATGATTGTTATTTTTTATATTGAATTCATTATCACAAATGACATAAATCTTATTATTTTAGTAACATATTAAATTTTAAGATCTTACTATCTTCAAAAATAATATAGAAAAATAAAAAAAAAGTTAATATAATTTATAAATTACCAAATTTCAGATAATTCAACATAATATTTTACCTCATAAACCATTTTATATTTTAACTTAAAAAAATGTTCTTATTCATGCATTATTATAAATTAAAGTAATATAGTTTGTTTTTTTTTTAAATAAAAGTAAAAAGCTTTAATTCTTCAATTTTGTGATTATGTTTTGAAAATAAAGGATTAACAAACTCGTAATCACGTACATGAATGGAAAGTACTCACAAGCTCACCATTATCTTCCATGTAAGCTTCAGATAAAAGGTAAAAGTTACACATGATGAACATATTAATGTCCTTATTATAACTTAAAATAAGTCAAATTAAAATGATTTATATATATGTTTCTAAGGTAAATTTCTAGAATATCATATATGTGTATTTTTAAGGTAGATTTCTAGAATATCAGGTATATCTTCCCAAAATAATAAATATTAAAAGAAAATAATATAATAAAAATTAATATAAACCATTTGGTTTAAATTTATATTTTTCATAAAATATATATATATATATATATAAAACAAAATTTGATGTTTTCAAAAAATTAAAATATATATAATTATTTTCTATATTCATTTATTAATAATAAGTTTACATAATGAAATATACTTAAATTTTATTTTTATTTTTATTTTAATTTATCAAAATTATATATTCAAATTTTCTCTTTTTATTGAGTAGAATTGGAATGAATATGGATGAAATAATATATAAAATATTGTTATTTGTTTAAAATAATATTGTGACTTGTATAATTATATTCAAAATATAATGGTTAGGAATGATATTATTTGCATATTATAAATTGTTTTCTATATTTTCAATTTCAGTTATATTACATTTATATGGTTGGGGTGAGATTTAACTGTTTCTAATCTTTGAGAGAGAGATTAAGGTTCAACAACCCCAATAAAATCAACAAGCTAAATTTTAAAATGTAAATATTAATCATAACACTCTACTTTAATGTTTACATTACAATACTTATATTGAAAAAAACAACACTAAGTCACATCACATATTTTACTTTCCTTGGTCTAGTCTCTATCAATACTTTCATCTACTTTGGAATCTCATAGGCTACACTTTTTCTCAACCACCAACTTTGAGCTACCACTTCATCCATTAAAGATATAGTTGTTTTTTTAACCACAATTGACATATTTGTATGACCAATGATTCTTAATATATGTTCATCTAGTCACTGTGTCAGAGAAGCAGTCTTGATGTTTAATCATTTTATTGATAAACTTTGATTTGATGAAGACATAGTGCACTATGTTTGCTAGTTATATGTGCAAGTAGTATAGGTATTGAATGTACCCATAAGGCAGTCTTTCAGAGTGACATTTTTACACAGGCATAGACACATAAAAAATCACATAACTTGTAGTTATTGATCTTCTACCATTGTATCCTCCAAGCACCACAAACTATAATCAAATGTAGGCATAAACAAACCAATGAAGTGTTCTTGTGACATCACAAACAACAAAAACCACTAGTTTAAATTATGTTACTCTATTCAATATGCTTGGTTCTTCATATTTCACAAATAAAATTAATTAAAAAATGGGAAAAAAAATTCCTAACAAAGAAGGAAACAAAGGCATGATAACAAAACCAATTGTCATTCTTTTACATCAATTTCTCCCCTCTGTTTCACTCTACACAATTGGAACAGTGCTCTCTCTCTCTCTTCAAAATTTGTTCCTTCAATCATAGCTTTCCTAGTGGTGGTAACATCTTCACCTCATGGCATCCAATGATCCTACCTATCCCCTATTGACTTGCTTTTAGAAATCAAGTAGTAGATTACTCTTGTATTAACTTTTTCTACTTCACTACAAATGATTGGATGTTTCTCTCCATCACAACTTCACTTTCCAATATGGATTTAAAAACTATAATCCCAACCTTCCATTTTCATCCACAACCCTTTTCCATTTTTAATGACCACACCTAAATAGCCAACACATCTAGTTACACAAGAAATGACCCTACAATGACAATAAACTCAGCTCGTAGAGAAAATTTGTGGAACCAAGATTGTAACATCAACCATATAAATTTGGTCGTCATCACCATTGAATCATGGAATTTTCATCATCTTCCTTACTAGATTTCTATCAATCTCTAGCTTATGCAAGGTACTCTTGTTGACATGTGTATGAAATGTGCCTGATTTGTGTAGTGAAAATCTCTCCAGTTCTCGCCTCTAACTAGAATATGCTTGAGAAAAATGCATCAATGTAGATTATATGCTACTCTCAGCTCCACCACACTCCTCAATTTCATCATTGGTCGTACCCTTAATAGCAAGCCATTGCTAGTTACTATAATTCATCCCCACTTGTACAAAGAATTTTATTTTTGTTTTGCAAGTCAAAGTTAGATGTTCATCTATCATAGGACCCAGTAGAAATAGTGACATATCCAACAACATCCAACATCTTGTGCTCCTCCTTCATATTGATGCATCCATAATGTTTCTCTTCCAACAAAGGCATCATGGGGATAGTGCAAAGGACACATAAATGTCCATGGGGAAGGACATGCCCCCATTGCCCATATTCTATTTGTATTCTTAGAAAATGCTATGAAAAAGTCCATGGGACGCAACAATTGTAGGGATAACAACATCATTATGACCCATTGATTCTATGCTTTTCCAATTCCATAATCTTCATGCCTTCATGGCATTGATCATTATGTTTAGCATGCCTGGCACTGCTAAAATATTGTATTTGAAAAACTAATCTACAATAGCACCACCACCTCATACGAAATGGATATCATTCTTTTCCATACAAAATAACCAAGTTTATTTGAACAAAAACAAATTCACAAAAAAAGCATCCACACTAGAGCAAAAAAAACACACTTCTACACTGATCTAATCTAGATCTACAAGTTAATTCACAAACCCTCACACTTGCCCATTCCTAGGCCCTCCTGCAAGGGAGATACACCTAAAGACTAGCTCTGGTAACAACTAAGAATATTATTTGCACACCATAAACTATTTTCTATTTTTTGAAACTGAAATATATTACATTTATATAGGTGGAGTGAGATTCAACTATTTCAAATCTTGGAGGGAGAGGTTGAGAGTATATCTCAATAACCGCCAAACAAACTTGTAAATAAAATATAAGCATTAATCCTAACAATTTTTTATTATAAATTATATTATAAATAATTTATATATATTTATATATATATATTATTATAATATTTTTTAAGAAATTAAATATAAAATGAAGATGTTATGAAATAATATCTAATAATACTAATGGATGGTGTTTTTTTTTCTCGGTAAAACTATCTATTCTATTATATTATATTTACAGGAAAATATTACATGCAGTAAAACAATACTTCCATGGCCACCAGTGGCACTTTGGGTGTCTTGGCATTGACATAAAAGCTCCCACGCAGGGGCAGCACCGAAAAAACTACCTAAATTCCCCCAGAAACTAACTGAGGCCGAGGCCAATGCTACTTGACATTCAACAGAGCATGACGGCCCACACAGGGGCTCCCTTCAAAACCCGACTGTAAGTCGCCAAAAACTGGACAGACTGATAGTAAACAAACTGGAGAGACTGTTCGACAGAGACATGACAAAATGAAAAATTGCAAGCGAACAAACATAGTGACCTTTATCATGGACCCGAGCAGAGAGAGAAAGATAGGAGCTGGTTCGGGCATCAGAAGTTCAGTCGTCGCCGAAACCTTTGTCGCCAAGACCATCGCCGCTGAGACCTTTGTCGCCAAGACCTTCACCACCAAGACCTTCGTCGCCAGGACCTTTTTCTTCCACAATGGTGCACCATCCCAGACCCTCAGGGATTCCTTCCCACATGGCAGCCCACTTATCCCTTGCTGTGTCTTGAGGTCCCTGCTCCTGGGGATGCAAGGGGTCATGCATAATCTCCTTCCCTGAGGTGGCCACCGCAATTGGTGGTTGTAGGATTGGGCTCTCCTTGCCCATGCCCTCTGTGGGCGGTTCCCCCGTTCCTGGAGGCGTCCCACTGTCATTTCCTTCCGGAGTTGAAGTGAAGAGGACTGAAATATGAGCATTGATACCTTCATTGCTTGTGGAGCTGCCCAGGGTGAACACAACCAAGCCAAATGCTGGAAGAGCTGGCTCTCCTTCGCTTGAGCTGCCCACCTCCGTGAATTGCCCAGTTTGGAGAGGCCGAGCCCTTGCCCGCCTGTAGCAATAACAGCAGCAGCAGTGGTGATGCTCATTCGCTGCCCGAGGGCAAGAGGATGAGCCTCGCCCAGTGCCCCTTTTGCAAGGTTGGCGCTCCCGTAATCTCGCCATGGACCCACTTCCGTTTCCCCTGAGAGCCTGCGGTGAATTTTGAGACCAGCAACCAGACAGAAATCGCCACCACTTTCTACCAATCGCAGCAATCTCTGAGAAACTGTTGCCTGAGGGAAGAACATCCTTCTTCGAAACCAAATTGCCCTTGTTGCCCCCGATTTTCCTCTTACACCTGAGATCAGAATCTGAATTGGAGCCTGGGAGAGCCAAGAAGGCAGGTTGAAGAGGCAATATAATCGCCCACCTCTGCGTCTGCACCCTCGTGGAGTTCCCCTGCGTCTGAATCTCACCAAATTCACCATTACAATGGGTGTGTCTTTGCTCAGTTGTGCCTTGAAAACCTTTCTCATTCCCTCAGTGGGTGCGGACCATAACTGCGCTCTGCAGTGCCATCGATTCACAGTGCTTGGCATTGAATGCCCAGGGATCGGACTGCAGAGGATTAGCCATTTGACGACTAACTCCATCCATCAACCTTAAATGCGAGCACGGGGCGGCACATGCAGGACATGTGGCCCGTTCCTATGTGGCACGCCAACACCCGCATCCGGGGATTCAGTGTCTCTGTGAAGGAGTTTCTCACATTCCAGAGTCTGTTGATGGTTGGGGATGATGTCCAAGTTACCTACTTGGAAAGGATGGTTGCTTTCAACACAAATATTTTCTAGGAGATCAGCAATCTTATTACCTTCTCTTCTGGTGTGATGAAAGGAGAGGGCTCTGTGGTTGTGTAGTTCTTAAGCAATGTTATTGAGCCTTGCTTCTAGTCTCCAACTTTCAGCCACTTTTCTAGCTTGTGATCCATTCTGAATGCGCATTGCCATATTGATGATGACCTGGGAATCTCCTTCCACTATCAGTGGTTGAAGATTGAGGCGCCTGGCAACTAAGAGCCCCTACCAGAGTCCCTCTAACTCCGTCGAGTTATTGGTGTCCCACCCTATATTGCCGAATAATATCTGTAGGGGGGAACCATTGTGTTTACAAATGATACCACCAAATCCTGCTGGCCCAGGGTTGCCTTTAGATGCTCCGTTAAAGTTGAGTTTGTAAGAGTTGGTGGGTGGGGCTATCCAATTTCTGATTTCCTTGTTATTACCTTTCATTGCCTGTTGTATGGTGTTCCTTTGTGGCAGCTCCAGTTTCCAGTTATCCAGGATGTTTTTCTCCTTATCTGTAGTAGGGAGATCCTCTTTAGTCCATGATTTTAGAAGCATGGTTTCTCTGAGATTGCCATACAGTCTGCTCCATATTTCCTCAATGGGCGAGCTCTGGTTTTTGAAGATGCGCCTATTCCTTTCCTTCCAGATGTTCCATAAAACTATGCCTGGGATGATGTTCCACATATAGTTGAGGATCTCACAATCATAGGGGCTTTTTGGCCACTACCAGATGGTATCTATGATGCTACCAGGTCCTATGCATCTTTTCTGACACCTGAAGCCAACCTTCTCCCATAGCTGATTGGCGATTGGGCAAGTATCCAGAAGCTGCTGAAGGGTTTCCTCATTTTTAAAGCAGTTGAGGCAGATCGAGGGGCCTTGGAAATTGCGTCTCCTTAGCTTGTCCCAAGTGAGAATCTTTTTGTGCCCAACCAACTAGAGGAAGTAGGATATTTGGGCCAAGCTTTGAAACTCCATATTCGCTCCCATAGAGGATCCGGCCTGGTGGTGGAGTCGCCTATAAGGTTATAGGCTTCAGAAGTGGAATATGATCCTTTGGGGAGGTAGCCCCATCTGAGGATATCCTCACTGTTCTCAGACCGGATACTTCTCTTCTTTAATTCGACTTCAAGTGCTATTGCTTCCTGTATGCTTATAATATCGGTTATCTGATTGCTTGGTCGCCACTTCCTGAATCCATTTACGATTTCCGGTACCCAGAATTGATGGATGGTTGCATGCAACTGCTCCTGTTCATTCGGAACGATCACTGGAGGAAGAACACTTGAGAGTTTGGGCAGTTGGTTCCATGCATCCTTCCAGAATCTGGCGCAGTGCGCATTTCGTATTTCCCAGAAGCTGTGTTTCTAGATTAGCTGATGATGCTGTTTGGCGGCATTCCAAATGAGTGACCCACTGCTTGTGGGCTTGAATCTTATGAGCTTTGCTTGGGGCATATTGTTGGTGTATTTGGCAGTCCATATTTTGGCCCATAGCTTGTCTGGACTAGTTATCCATGGCCACCATATTTTGGCATTCATGATGGCGTTGCTGTACTATGGATCTCTGAGTCCGATGCCTCCTTTGATTTTGGGCTTGCATACATTGTCCCATTTCACAAGTGCCCATTTGCGATTAGTGGCTGCACTGCCCCATAGAAAGTCACGCTGCAGGTCTCTCAGTCTTTTTAATACCCATTTAGGTGCTGCCAGGATAGTGAAAAGATATAGAGGCATGGGTTGGAGAATGGATTTAATAAGCACAACTCGACTCGCAAGATTGAGGGAACGGTGAGTCCAAAGGTTTAGTTTGGAATCAAGCTTCTCAAGGAGGGATCGCCATGCAGGATGCTTTATGGCCGAGGCAATAAGGGGGGCTCCCAGGTAAGTGGAGGGGAGAGAGGTGGATTGAAAGCCTAAGATGCAGGAGACGGCTGATTTAACAGACGGAGGGGTGTGGAAGAAGAAGATTTGAGATTTGGAATTGTTGACATGAGTGCCCGAGGCTTCCGAGAAGTCGTTGAGCAGGGATTGCAAGTGAGAGGCTTCCTGAGCTGAGGGGTAGCCGTAGAGCATGGTGTCATCCACAAATTGCTGATGAGAGGAGGCTGGGGAGTTGTGGATGGAGATACCTCTGAGCTGATTAGACTGGAGGGCCTGCTTGATGTGTCTTCCCAGACCCTCAGCGATGATAACAAAAAGGAAAGGGGAGAGGGGGTCCCCTTGTCTTATACCTCTGGAAGGTTTGAAAGGTTGTGAGGGGAAACCATTGACAAGCAGGGAAAAATGGGAAGAGGTGATAAGACTCATGATCCAATGGACCCATGTGGAACAAAAGCCAAAAGCTTTCAACATATGTTGTATGTAAGACCAGCTGAGCTTGTCGAAACCTTTGGAGAGATCAAGTTTGATTAACATACTAGCTTACTTGGATTTCTTGAGCGAGTGGATGATTTCGTGAGTGAGGATGATGCCGTCCATTATCTATCGGCCTTCTACATAACCCGATTGCTCCGGAGAAATGAGCATGGGTAGAAGAGGTTTTAATCTGTTGGCAACAACTTTGGAGATGACTTTGTAGAGGACATTGCAGAGAGAAATGGGTCTGAATTTGTCAGGAGTAATGGAGTTCTCCTCTTTGGGGATGAGAGTGATGAAAGTGGAGTTAAGGGAGGGGAGCATCCAGCCAAGAGCTCTGGATTCCTCAACTACTTGCCAAACCTCCACTTTAATCAGGTCCCAGAAAGCATGAAAAAACGTGGTAGTAAAACCATCAGGTCCAGGGGCCTTACCTTCTTTGAGCTGCGCCATCGCCTCACCTACCTCCTGGGATTGTATAGGGTGCATGAGTAACTCATTATGTTCCTCTGTGACCAGCTTGGGGATATTGCTGGTGATTTTTCCAATCGCCCTTTGCCGATCCACCGCCTGCTCTTGGTGAACTTGCTGAAAGTGATTGAGAAGAACTTCTTCTATTTTCTCATGCTCCTCAACTTTAACCCCTTCATGGTTTTGGATGAAAGGAATCTTATTGTGCATCCATCTCTGCACTGTAGTTCTATGGAAGAATTTGGTGTTGCGCTCCCCTTCTTTTAGCCATCGGACCCTGGATTTTTGCCTCCAATAAATTTCCTCTTGCTTTCTTCTTTCTTCAAGCTAGTTGTTTATGTGCCGTTCTTTGTCCAAGGTTTCCTTTGTGTGCCCTACATTTATTATTTCCTGATGGAGATCCTTTAGTTCTTTATCGAGCTCCTTTTGCGTGTCAAAAATATTGCCGAATGTCTCCCGGTTCCAATGTTTTAGGTGGCTTTTTAAAAATCACAATTTCTGCTGTAGCTGGAACATTTTTGAGCCTTCTGGCGGGATGAAGGATGCCCATGTTGTTCTGACGAAGTCCTTGAATGCTAGATGTGTTATCTAAAATCCCTCAAACTGGAAGGGTCTTTTGGTTCTGTCCCTTGGTCGCTGCCATTGCAGAGCTATTGGCCAGTGATCCGACCCTGAGTGGGCCAAGATTTCTACGGTGAAATCACCTCCGAGATGCACCGCGTTATCCGAAATCAGGAAGCGATCTAGTTTAGAAGCGATCTGATGCTTGCCTCCTCTGTGATTGCTCCAGGTGAAGGTACCATTGCAGAATGGCATGTCTATGAGCGAGGTATCTTGGATGAAGTCCTTGAAGCGATCTACTTCAGGTTCCAATCTGGATCTGCCTCCGATCTTGTCCTCTATTTTGGTTATCATGTTGAAGTCCCCTGTAGCGATCCAGAGTGGATGCTGCCTGTTTCTGCTTAGCGCTTCGATGGTGTCGAGGAGCGCTTTTTAACTCCCAGCGTCCTGCGGAAAATAGACGTTGGATAGATTCCCATGTATGTTGGTGCCGAGAATGTGAAAGGCTGCTTGGATGAGATGATGGGAGGCGTGGAAGTTAGTGAGCGTTATTTCCTGGGTGTTCCATGCTATAGCAAGCCCCCCAGAGGCTCCTGTGGCGTCCACAGCCACAGATCTGCATCCTGGCCAGGCCTTTGAGAGAATGCGGCCCAGCGTGGCGCTGTTGCATTTCGTTTCTTAGAGAAAACACATCTGTGGTTTTTCCATCTTGATCATGTTTTTTAACATCCTAGATTTTCCTGGGCTATTGAGCCCTCTTACATTCCATGATACAAGCTTCATGATTTAACTATTTTGGGTAGGGCTGTAGTACTTCGTCAGCTTCGCATATCTACCAGAATCTACCAGGATTTTTCCGATCTCTATTGTTCTCTGGAGATCTGTCTTTCTTCCTCTTTTTTTGGTGTCCTTTGGACGCGAGCTGCCATCCCAGGTGCTGCCAGGTTGAATGCCCAGCTGGTGTTGGTGAAACGCTCTGGAGATGACCACTTCCAACTTATCTAAATCCGACTCGGAGATTTTTTCATATGGCTTTTTCTGGCAACATAGCTCCAGTTCTATGATATCCAGGCCATGTAGATCTATGCTTTCTGGTTCTTCCTCCATATTTTGCACCTGATTGGTATTCTCTTGATGGGTATCTGTATCCTGTGGGGCGATCAACTTCCCATCCACCTCCATTTCCTTGAGAAACTCCGCAGAGTTTTCGTGATGCCTGCTGAGGATGGTTGGGATGATAATGGGGGATTTAGATCTGGGAGGGGGGTTGGATGGAGGGGGTGGGTGGAAGAGGAAGGGCGGGTAGGAATACTATCAGCTTTAAGGCACTGATCATCTGAGAGATTGCGAAGGGACTCAAAGCTATTCTTGGAAGCAGGATTTTGGGGCTTGGAAGGCTGGGGTTTGGGCCCATTCTGAGGCTTTTTATGCGAGCGCTTTCTGTTCGTGACTTTGGTAAAGTCGTCCTGAGATGGGGCTTCAGAGGATTCAAGAGAGTTGGCTTTGACATTGAGGGGGCAGTCCCGGAACAGGTGCCCTAGTGCATGGCATCTCCTGCACCTAAAGGGCACATGCTCATAGTCGAGAGGCTGGATCCACTCCTCATCGCGATGGGCAAGGGTAATTGACTTAGGAAGCGCCTCATTCAGTCTAATGAAAACACATATTCTGGCGTATGAGATAAACTTACGGTTTTTTGTTTTTTCCACTGCCCTGATGTATCGTCCCACTCCATTTCCTATGTTCCTTAGACATTCTTCTGCCTAGTATTCATCTGGGAGTGAATATAGTCTGATCCAGACAGGTGCCCATGTGAGATCTTCTTTCTCTGGGCTAAATCTGGGCTTCCAGTCCCTGATGTAGAGACCTGCCGAGTTGAAGAAATACAGCCCTCCTCCCAGGATCCTATATTTGTCTTCCAGACAGAAGAATATGGCGGTGAAGAAGCCCTTCGACCCCAGCTAGAGAGTGACATCTCCCTTTGGCTTCCATTTAGCTGCAATCCAACCATTTAAGGCCCGTTCGGTTGGCCAGAACCCTATGAACTTTCAAATGATTCCATGGTCCTTCATAAACTCTATCCTGCTATCGATTATGTCTCCAGGCAGTTCTATTCTCGGCCTTTCCTTGGCTACCAGTCGACAGGTAGAAGAGGTAACCTTCGGGCTATCCTCCCGCGTTTCTTGTTCTTCTGGCGGAATACTATCATTGCCTTGTTGCTGCTTCCCTGAGTTGAGAAAATCTGGATCAACCGACCCAAAAATGACCTCAAGTTCCGGGTTGTGCCATGAGGGGGAGGGCTTTGACGCCCCCCCCTGAGGCGGATTCATGGATTGCCGCTGATCCCCGTCAGTGTTGTTGCGCTGCAGTGATTTTGGTACAGAGTCTGACCCCGATCCGCTGTGCTGTCAGCGCTGTTGAGGGTTTCGCTCTCAGAACCCTAGCTCAGCCGCTGCGCTCTTCTTGCTCGTCTAACCAACAAATCAACCAATGGATAACATATTATTTGTAATACTAAGGGATGGTGTTGCCTAAACCAAGGTCCTTCAAATATTTTGATAGCTTCAACACCATTAAATTACAATTTCTTAAATAAATTTACTTTTAGAATTATGTAAATTCTATAATAATAATTATTCCTTTGAATGTAATTGAATGCTTAAAATCATCATTTGAATAATATGAACTCTTATTTTAATAACTATTCGTTCATTTTGATAATGGGGTTATTAATGATGTCAAAACAAGGGCTTTGGAGGCAGTGCCCACAACACCCAAACATGATGTGCATTTAAATAAGGTGGGGTGTGGCCTTGCCCTCCCATGTATCTATATGAAAATATATAGTTGGAAACTTCTATTTATTACCTATCTAATGAAGGATATGGAATATGTTTGTGGTAATTTTGAGTAGAGGCAAGGGCTAGTCCTCAAGCTCTAATTTCATATAGCTTTAGTTGTGATAGTGGAGTGCTTTGGATCATGGTGTGAGATTTAATTGAGGTTGTGGGACGTGAATTTATTGGTTTGAGTGGGATTGGGAAGATGAAAAAGAGTTTCCTTGATGAAGAAGACTATGTATGGTCATTTAGTACTTATTTTCTCAATGGGCTGGTGACGATGTCAACTGCTTATCACAGTAGGAAATTTTAGGTCAATTTCGTTTATTGTTTGTCTATTTTGTTTTTCATTAGCTTGTTCTCTAGGTATAAGTTGTTAGTGTTAGTTTGTATGTGGTTTGAACTCCAGCCTCAATATATAGAAAGGGGTTAGGGGGCCTTAGTAGTTTTCATACGTAGTTGGCTTCAGGGCATCTTGGTTCTAATAATGTTTGAGAAAGAGTTTATTGCTTTGTTTAAACAATTTGGGTGTTGTTATGTGAATTTTATAGTTTTGTTGGCTAGGCTATTGGGGGCTAGCTAGTGTGAATGTCTATACATCTCAAGATTCAAAGCCTTTACGTTTTATCTACATTTGTGATATTGTTTCATGGTGTTTGGGAGTGGGGATTTTGTTGAGGGTGTTGTGACCTTCATTTTCTACATAGCTACCCATGTTGAGTTTGAGGCTTGTATATTGAGCTAAAGGGATGATTTAGTCAATTTGAGTCTTGCTTCTACAGTGAGTAGTTTCAAGTTTTTCTCTTACTTTTTTATAGGTAGAGGAATCTACATTTAATGTTCCATGTATTCCCCTCGTGTCTCAACTATGTCACTAATATAAAGAATGCATTGCAGACTAGGTGAGAGGTTGTAACACTTCATAAGGGAAGATCATGGTGAGGCTCTTCGCTCATGATTCGGCCACCACCTACTTCAGTGTTGTTCTATTAAAGAAGGAAATGAATTCATAGTTCGAAGACTCAAGCAAGGGTTGAGTGAAAATCCCATTCTAATTCAGAAATATTAGAGGACATGTCATCATGGGTTCCTGAACCTACACATACTAGAGGTAGGAAGAAATAATACTTGAATATTGTAGCTTTGCACTAGAAAATTAAAACTTTGTTGACTCTAGTCCTAAAATACAAGGAAGTGGAGCAGTATAATCTCTTTTCCACGTTTTAAGACATCAAGAGGATGCTTGGACACCATAGATTCTACTTGGACATATTCAATTCCCAGCTAGTGCATGTGGATGGTCATATCTCTTGTTAATCTAAAAGTGGAGATCTCATTTATCCTCATAGGTCAATTACGAGGGATATGGAAACATTCTCCTCTTCAGAAAATGATTAGATTTTCAGTTGGTTGACTGTGCGGCGTGTTGGTCCATATGTTTGTATTTTGCCTCATCAATGGGGTCTTTTTATTGTTTACGGTATTATTTTATGTTTTTATAAGCATCAGTTTTGGTTGTAATGTGGTGGAGACCTTTGTATTGGATATGGTGGTTTTGATGTTATTAGACTAGCTAGTCTTTGTACCATTTTTGGTGCTCAATGATGGGTTAAGTTTAGGTCATGGCATCTAACTATGTATGGTCTCTTTGTGCTTGGTGTTGTATGTGATATCCAACCATGTTTCTATTTTGAGAAGTGTTTTGAGTAACTTGAAATTATTAAAAGGAAATATGGAAAAAACATGTATATCTTATTTTTGAGTAATACAAAGTTCTAATTTACAAAAAAAAATCTTCCTTCATTAAATTTTGATATCTACAAATGATTTGAATGCCACTAACATTCAATGCATGACAATGAATTTATTTGGCGACCTAGAAAGTTTTAATCAGGTGATTTGTTAACACTCCACTAGTCTAGTAAACTTACAAATTTTTCAAAATATGATAAGTTTTTATTGTTAATTAATGGAAAATAAAGATCTATTATTCAATAATTTTTCTATACGAGGATAGGATAGAAAATTATTGGGGAAAGTTGCAAGCTGTATTGATTCCTAAAGCCCTAAGGGGCCAACATTATGATATGTGTATAAAAAGAGTTTGCAAGTAATTGCAAATGATGCAAATAATTTTAATGGGTGAAAGAAAGTTTCCAAATTCCATTACTGCATGCTAAGGATGTTGGTGTTTTCCTCTTGGGTAGCTACTTCTCCATAGGCCTAAGTGTCTAGGCATGCAAACATATCCCAAAGTCTCCTTAAGGCACTTGTTCAAGTATTAAGCTGTTATTGTAACTTAGCCTAAGTCTTATTTAGGGAAAAAAAATTAATTAATTGGCTAGTTAGCTAAAGAAAATTATGAAAAATAAAGTATTTAATTTAGTGATTATGTTTTAATCTCAAGCATTAATCTCAAGTGAGGTGAGATATAATCATAGCCATCCTTCACTTTGCATATTAGGGTTGGGGATTTATTTCAATGGAAAGTTATAAAACAAAAGCTTAGGAGAAGATAAAGACACACATACAATAACACAAGAAATTGAGAGAGGCATCTTAGTGCAAAGTGGAGAAGGACTTCCATTTTAGTGTTCTGGGTTCGAGGAAAATGCAAAAGTGTAGCATTGGAGATCTAAATTAGTTAAGGAGATCATGGAAAAATCTAGGGCCTCATCAACCACATAAGATTATAGGTATGTTGTAATTATATTTTATTTATTTGGGTCATTATGCTGGGATGGGAGCCTAATTAGGTCTGAATTATTAAGTTATTGAACAACTTTTGATTGGGTAGAATTTGTATGTGTCACATATGATTTAGATTGGTTGTATAATTATGTCTCTATTGAATAATTGTGTTAGGAACCTGGCTATGATTTTCTTTACTGTATCATTAATAATCTCCTATGAACTACTTTCCAATAATTATGCTTAGGATTTTAACATGGCATCAAAGCTAAAAGTTGGAGGGTTAAAAAATGAATCACTAGGGAGACTAAGTTTGTATATTAATCACAAGGGATAGGTTTGGTCATGATCATCCAAGGAAAAAATAATAAAAGAAAATGCATAGTGACTGAGATCATATGCCATACAACATGGTTTTGTTGTACGATAGATGAATATGGTCAAATTTTAGGGGATGTGTGCAATGGACATCAACCAGAAAAAGGGAAAGTATAATCTTAATTTAAAAAAAATAAAAAATGGTAAGGTGGTTGTGGTTTTTGATAATCCAATTACTAGCATAAAAAGATGTGGAAGTCGGAGATAGTAGGAGCAACACATAGCATGTCACAAAAGAAGGGGACTGAGAAGAGACTTGTATCACATTCAGTAGAGGAAACCAATTTCGTTTGGGATATTGGGTGGAGGAAGAGGAAAGTTAGGATAATGGGACCAAGGTAGTAGATATGACAATAGTTAAGGGTTAAAATAGAAACACTCCATCACATAAGCAAAAATTAAATACAGATTAGTTAGGAAACATGTGGGTTTCACAATAGCTATACATGGAAATCAGTACATGTAGCCTGCAACAACTACCAATCACAAGTTGTGGGCCATTTTGGGAATGTAGAATCACCACCAAGGACACCTAACATAGGCTATGACCATTGAGTAGTGGATGACCAACCATAGCCTACAACAACTACTAATCCCACAAGAGTCAGGGAGGTAGAGAGGATATGATACTTGGTTAAGGACTTAGACTACAATGGAGATGAAGTTAAAGTTAAGGATGGGATGGTAGAAACAAGAATCAACAAATGATATCACCAACCAAGGTAAGTTGAGGAGATAAGGAAAAATCTGAAAAAGGAAAGCCTCATAGTTTCCAATAGCTCATAAGTGGTCTTAGAAGGCAGTAGGACAAGAAGAAAATCCTAACAAGCCATGCCATAGTTGCATGAACTAACCACAACCAAATAGGTTGAGATCATCATGCCAAAATAGAAAAATATGGTAGTAGCTATAAATCACACGAATTGAGTATATGCTAGCCAAAATGATTGGTAGATGTCAACACTTAGACAGAGAGCGAGGGAGACCACACTAGTTAAGAATTTGGAAGCATATTTGGTTGCCTAAATGATGAGAAAATAGCTTTAATATAAGTTTTCGATTTGGAGATGTCATAATTGGTTTGAGGTTTAAGGAAAGGTTGGAGGGTTCATATAAATTTATTTCTCAAAAGAAAAGGATTTTATTAATTCTCATGGAGAATGAAATGTGCAAATTTCTTAACATCAATTTCACTTCACTTGTAGATGCTACAGATTTTTCCATCTAAAATCAAGACAATGTGAAAGATAAAATAATTATTGTGGATGCGACGAAGGATAATGTGATTCCTCACATATTTGAAAAGGTTATAGTAAGAGAGAAGTGGGAAAAAATATTTTAATAATGATTATAATGAGAGGGGTGGTCTGAATTAGTATAATGACTAATTCTAATAATATAAGACAATTTAAACCACTTAACACATTAATAACATATGAAACACATAAGAACACTAGATGTATGTGGAAATCATTAAAGGGAGAAAACAACATAATTTATTTATATGAACATTATTCTATGAACCAGCCTATTGTTACATCAATTTACTAACACTAACTAGAAGAAGAGACCCATCCCCTCACTTTCAAGTAGCAAGCTGGAGGAGACACCAATCACTTTGTTTACAGGCATCAACCTAAAGGAGACAACATAAATCCTAATATTTATAGGAACCAACCTAAAGGAGAAATTGATCGCTTGGCTTTCATGCACTGACTTGAAGGAGACACTTGTCTGATGATTTCCAGTGATATTGTGTTATGTTCTAATTTATATACAATTCTTGTACATTGCTTTTCTCTTCAAAATTTTGCATACTCCTCTCTTATATATACTTCATATCATTGCACATAATATTATCTTTGATATTCACAATAGTACTTACTACTCTTTGCTTTGTACATCACAATTCTACACACAACACTAACTCTAATTTTCACACTTTCGCACACTGCTCTATGCTTTGTACATCACAATTATGCATGCAAAATTAACTTTGGTATTCACACTTCTACACCATTTTATTTTCTCTGTACATTACAATTATACATGCGACACATTTTCATTATAGGACTAATCAACTATATGAATTAAAAATTGCTCCTCTCACTTGCTATAACATTTTTTTTTACTTTAGCACTTAGCCTCAATTTGTTGACTTAAAATATCAACCTTTTACTTAACCATAGGTGATCCTCATCCTAATAACGTTATAGCATTACTTACTTAGATATTTTATGCATGTCGTAGTCCATTTCCCAATTAAGCATTCCATTTTGGATAGGATCCCTTCATAGACTACACATCTTCCTTAGACTTCATAATCAACAACACAAACTTTGATTACATGGCTCTTCCTCTCTAAGAGAAATATTCTCACTATCTCACCATGTCATTACACATTATCATCCATCCATCCTCACAAATTTCAAGAGAAATATATTTATATATCACAATCTAGATTTGGGTTGATACCTTATGCAGATGTAATCTAGGGTAATATTGTGCAATGGATCCCCTTCTATAGTTAATACCATGGGACACCTAGAAGCCATGGGCTAAAACCATAGGCTTATGTAATTTAGTGGCTCAAATTGAAATACCAAGGGAGGAACCTATATTCGATGAGCCAAATGCTAACTTTTTACAATTGGCCAACTCCATGGGCTAAACCACCAAGGTCATGTTGTGACCAAGTGTCAGGACCATAGTCCAATTCCTTTTTTCTAAAAGATCTAGAATCTAGGCCATTTCTTTAGTGGAGACATTCTCTAAAAACCTAGATATTCAAATTCCTTGACTAGATCGAATGGCTCAAAACCACAAACCCACATGAAGTTGTGTTGGGACCATGTATTAAATGATTTCTGTGATGAATTTGTAATATCAGTCCCTCATTAACAGGGACATTGTTGAACTCTTGGATTCCTGCATATCAATCAATGGCTAGCACCAGGGCTAAGCCATCAAGCCCATGTTACCATGTGTAATGGCCATGGTCTTAACTCACCATTCCAGTAAATTTAAATTCCAAGTACACTGGATACAAGAATACATTGATTATTTTTATAGCCATTTAGCTACAAGTTCTAAACCATTAAGAACCCATGATCACAAGTTATAACCTCGGTCCTACGCTTGTAACCTTGAATAAGTGAAACCTTAACCACCTATACCAAATACTATAGACTTGTTATACTCGAGTTTCAAGTTCCCCGATAGTGATATGATTATTGAACTAGTAGACAAATCATTAGTTAATTTTTTCTATACTTAACAACATTTTTGTTATACTAAACCATTGCACACTAGAAAACTCTAACATATTAGACCATTTCATGCTAGAGAGATCTAACATTTCATTTCATTCCAGTACCACATTACGTTGTTACACCAATATCCCAATATAGTGCCCATACGGGATCAGCCATTAGTTCTTTGGTGAATATGCCCTACAACCTTGACATTTCAACTTTTTAGCAAAAAATAAATACATAGTGAAACCTTGCCAATGCAGTCCTAGCACAATTCCTAAGACCTCCAAGTTTTTCATGTCATTACACCAATGACTATTCACAATTTGCTACATGGTCCTTCTAAAATTTAGTCTACCATGTTTCACCCTATAACACTACCATGTGTCACTTTCCAAAGCCCTGTTCACATGTCAAAAACTCCAATGTTTCCTCCCACACCATCAAATTTAGGATTTATTTGGATCTCTTCAGATACCAAAATTATCCAAGACCTTCTGCTTCTGTGATGTTAGCATAATTTCATGTAGAATAACATGAAAAGCGACATGTGCACATTGGAAAGAAGAAAAAAGATAAAGACAACCATCAAATTACAAGACAAAAACACATTGATAATGGAGTTCACTCAGTGTGGGTTACGTCTCTAGGCTTTGGTGTCAAGAGTGGGGAGGCCACTTCATTAAATGTTGCAAATGATGATGATGTACATGGTGTATTATTTGTCATTAAAAGGATAAATACCCTAAATTCAAAGTGGCATGTCTCTCCATGAGACGTTCTCCCTATAGGAACTCTCGCTCAAATGTGTCTCCCTTCAGCATGACAAGCTATTAAAATCTCACATGATGTGGCATACAAGTATCCCTTAAAATAATTGTAATCAAGGATCTCAATAATAAAAACACCATCTCAACAAATCAGAGAAAAAGAATGACATAACTACATCATATACCTCCACTTTGATGGATGGCTGAAAAATGCAGAGCTCAACTGCTTAAACAGACACCACCACTGAATTCATGGTGCGAAATTGTGTCAAAAGACTATAAGCTTTTCCCCTTTTTGAGACCATTAAAATATGGACCCTCAGAAATCTAGAAGATTCCCCCAAAGAATCCTTCCTGAAGATGGCCAAAACATCTTCTGCTGGAATAAAGATTCTGAGCACACCATTACGGTCCATGTGAAATCCTGTGAAAAATGACTATAAAGTTGGCATCATTCTACCTCGGTCAAAAATCAGCCTCCAAGTGAATATTTTAGATTCCACAAGATTTTTCACATATCTATTGTTGTTGGATGTGTAAAGTTTTGCTACTCAGATGGGGAAATAGATTGCACAGTTGGACTCTTGGTGAGAAAATGTGTAAAAATGACTATCAACTTTTCAAATTCTGACACTGGCACCTTTGGCCCTCTAAGGGAATATTTTTCGCATCAAGAGGTTCTTCTCACTTATGGTTCCACTTCTCCACCTAGGCAAGGTTCTATCGCTCCTCCAATTTACCTCCATTCTAGTGGTAATGAGAGTTTAAATATATATTCAATGGGCAGATTCTCCAATGAGAGGCGTATGGTCGTTAGTGGAGTGTTAATTTTGGGGGACTAAGGTCCTGAGATTGAAGCCCCACCCCACCATATCATAACTGTTTTATTGGTGGCATATGGTATGGGTGCTTGCAGTTATACTAATGGAAAACAGTTTTGATTTAGAATTTGTTACCGGTTAAATGTTTTCACAGTGGTTATGGTTGGTAAATTTGCATTTTGGTCAATGGTTTATGTGTTGTGTTATGGTATGGGATGGTATATGCCACATGGGGCTGCCTACTGGGATATCCCACATGGGTTGGGTGGGTTCAACCCCTATTGGCTTCACATAATATAACGATGGTTCTATTATTAAATCAATCATGGGATATTATATGTAATGTGGTAGGGTTGCGGGCCAAGGGGTGGGGTCCTAGGTCTCCCACAGGCCCCAACTCAATATTTAACAAACATACATACATACATACATGCATGCATATATTATATATATATATATATATATATATATATATATATATATAGAAAGAGAGAGAGAGAGAGAGAGAGAGAGAGAGAGAGAGAGAGAGAGAGATAATACAATGTTATGACATTGGCGGGAGGGGAGGGGGGCGTAAACTTCCACCCCATTAAATATTTTTTTGATTTTATTTAAACCATAAGGTTCAAATTTTCCTACTAAAAAACAAGGGTCACTGAATAAATTAATGGTTTGACAAATTCACCCATTCTGGTGGATGGATTTCATGCACCAAATTTCTTCCATTTTGTTGCCTCCTTAACCCTGCCACTTGGCAAACTTTGAACACAAATTTGATCAGCCATAAATTGACCATACGAAATTGGATTTGAGTGTCATTTGCACCGTTGGAATCAAGACGACAAGCACTACAATCTGGTCTTGGTTTCACTTCAATTTGAGGACTTTTATTTTTTTAGCTTTTCCATATTGAATTTTGAGCATGTCTGGAGCCACCTATATCATTCCTCCCCACTGAGGAGCTTTCGATCGTCCAAAATCATGAACATAATTGGGAACTATTTTGTTACATTGTTTGCACCACAAGTGTTCTGACAGGTCCCACTTCCTTCTCTTTCACCCTTGTTCTTTAGAGCTATAAGAAGTGATGAGATGACACATGCATCCTCTTCAAACGTGTAGTACACTCTTTGCAAATTACATGCTTAATTACATGACCAACCATGACCCAAGAACCCCCATACTTTCCAAGGGTTTATAACACACACTCTTTGGTCATGTTTACATCAAAATAGAGAATAATACCCTAGTTATCAATACAAGGCGAAAACATCATTATTTCTTTAACAAGCGATGGAAAACACACGATCAATTTTACATTTATATCGAAACTCATGATTTACAAAATGTGTCCATGACAAGCTACCGGATCTAGTAAAACCATCTCTTACTCAACAAAGTGAACCACCAGGAATGTGGTGGATTTTCTTGTTGAGCATCTGTCACCAATTGGTTTCTACAAGGGAGTTTTTTCTTGGATACGCTGCTTTGGATGGAGTGTCCAACACGTAGTACTTTGGTTTCAACCTCTATTACAATGACTACAAAAAGTCTCCTTCCTCTAGACCTGCTTGATCTGCTTTCTTCCCTGATGTGGAGAATTCCTTTCATGCCTCATCCTCTTTTTTGTTGTCATTATCTTCTAACACTCAACAACAACATCGTTATCCAAACCAAAAAAACTACATAGTTTTCTATCCCATGATTTTTTTCATCATTAACATGTTGTTAATCAAAATGAACTTTAGAATACTCAAACTTGTTATACCTCTCTTAACTTTCTCTGGTTCGATTCTAGCGATGAAAGCTTGCCTTAGCTCTCTCTTTGTGATGTGCATTGTCATGGGAAGATGGTATTGTGTTCCCATTATTCTCTTTCCTCAACGGTTTCAAAAATATCTTGGAAGCTTCTGATATCTTTGAGCACTCTCCTTCAATGTATCCAAAACTTCCAAATCGAGGTCTTCGTACCACCTCCAATGGTTGATTCATCGCTTTGCCATTAACACCAAGTCCTCTTCCTTTATAGCCCATCTTGGTAAGGAGTCTCATGCCTGCTCCTAAAATTGGTACCTCCATGTTTCCAACAGAAATAGTGTCACGTGAAAACGAAACTGAAGAATTATCAACATTGTTTACCTGCAGTTGTTGAATCTGAAAAAGGTTATGATGGATTCTCCAAGCCTTCATTGCACCTCAAATTTTCCAAGGCCTCTTCCATGGCTCATAGTTGAAGCTACAATCTTTGTTTCTCCTCTTTCTCTGCTTTATAGAAGTCTCCTCAATTTAGAATTCTTTTCTTGAAGGATTTGATTGATATCTTCATTTCAAAGATGAGAAGATGATCATGAATATGAATGTACACTCGAGGGGTTAGATGGAACATCATCCTCTACTCTTTCTTTATCTTATTCCTCTCTTGCCATTTTCTTCTCATAATCTTCATACATTATGTCTACTATTTTTCACATCCTATAGAAAGCCTCGTACATATCTCTATCATCCTCCATTTTTTTTGTTGCACATTCAATCATTCACACTCACAATTCACATGAGTGAGAAGACTGCTCTGATACCAAAATTGATTTGGATCTCTTCAACTACTGGAATTATCCAATAACTTTTACTTCTATGATGTTAGCAGAAATGCATGTAAAAGAGCATGAAAATCCACATGTGCATATTGTAAAGAAGACGAAACACAAATACAACCATCAAATCATAGGACATTAACATATTGATAACAAAGTGCACCCAGTGTGGGTTACGTCTTCAAGTTTTGGTGTCTAGATTGAGGAGGTCACTTCATTAAATTTTGTAAATGATGATGATGTACATGGTGTATTCTTTGTCATTGCAAGGATAAATACTCTCAATTCAAAGTGGCATGTCTCTCCATGAGATGTTCTCAGGAACTCTCAGCCATAGGGGAAAATTCCCTCAACAAGAGTGGCATGTCTCTCCACGAGACATTCTACCTATAGGAACCATCACTCAAGTGGGTCTTCTTTAGCATGACAAGCTATTAAAATCTCACTTGATGTGGCATACAAGTATACCTAAACATAATGGTAATTAGGGATCTCAACAACAAAAACATCATCTAAACAAATCAGAAGAAAAACATGACATAACTGCATCATATACCTCCAATTTGATGGATGGCAAAAAAAGGTAGAGCTCAGCTGCTAAAATAGACACCACTGTTGAATTTGTGGCATGAAATCTTGTCAAACGACTATAAAATTTTCCCCTTCCTAACACCGTCAAATTTTGGACCCTCGAGCATCTTAAAGATTCCCCAAAGATTCCTTCATGAAGATGGTTGAACAATTTTCTACTCAGATGAAGATTCTGAGCACTCGATTGCGCTCCCTATGCAATTCTGTGAAAAATGACTATAAAATTGTGATGAGCCTCATCATTGGGTAATTATATGGGCCTTAATTCACCTCCTAGATTATTCAAACCAACTATTCTCATAGCTTATTGCATACTTTTGATCATATTTCGTTTATGAGATGAGTTAGAGTTGGATATTTTGCTTTGTCTAATGTGCATGTAATGCAAGATTAAAGGATAAAAACAAGGCATTTTGGCAAAGATCTTGGTCAAAAATCAAATGGGACAAGGGAGAGGAGTTATAGGAGGGAAATCCTCCTCATTTACTACCTCTCCATTTGAATATTCCTCCATCAGCTTGGAGTGCAACCAGCCAAATCATGAGGACTAGAAGGCAGTCGAGCAAGTGGAAGTCAAAGCACCAATTTATGTCTAGTTTGGGAGCTGAGCCTCCCTAATTTTAAGGAAGTCGTCGGATACTTTAGAAGTGTAAGTAGAGAGGCCTAGGACCTCAGTAGGATTATATTTTTATTCAGATTTTTGATTGTAAAACTTTACTTTATTTTCGAGCTGCAAGACTTGTTACAATTTTTTGATGTAGTCCATTGTTTCTCTAATAAGAATGAGTTTTGTTTCGAGCCAACACTGAACTAACTCAGAGGGTTGAAGCTCTTGGGTTATGGCCAAACCCTAGAAGCTAAGGCTCCTCTTTACCGTACCTGTATGCTAGCGTAGATCCATGGTTTAATAATTCATTTTCTTAAATAGCTACATTTCCAGTACAATAGTATAGCAGATAGATTCATGGTTTAATCGTTCATTCGCTTAAGCAGCTGCATTTTCATTACTGTAGGGTACAGTATATTAGTTCTGTTTCAAATTTCTAGTTATCACATGAGATTTGGAGTTTGTTGTCTTGATTCAGTGCTTGGTTCATTTCATCGTTATCATCTTCAATCACTCTCTTTTTGTAATAGATCTCACTCATCTTCTCATTCCCTTCAGCACGAAATACTTAAGTGTGAGCCAATAAATCACGTCTTCGATGGATTATACCCATATATCTCCTTACCTTCCGATCCACAAAAAACTTGAAAAATCATAGCCTGATTCATTTCAATGCTTGACTTTATGTGCTCCAAATCTCCACTGTCAATTTGTCACGCCCTCAATCCAACAGATATCACATCACTCGATCTCCAATTAGCATGGCCGATCTCCAATGTTGATAAAACCAGCCTGATCAAATGGCTATCACACAATCTCGTGGGGATTCTTGCATGGCCAATATCCACTCGAGAGCACGTGAGAAAAGTGGTTTTCTCATGCTACCTGTCACCCAATTAGGAGGGGGCACGAGAAACCTCTTACTTCCTACGGAAACACGCTCCAACATTCTACACACTTTTTTACCCTTTCGCCACTCATCCTCCATTAATCATGTCCATCCATCTATTCACTCAATCTCACGTGATAGGATCTCTGCCCTTCATCTTCAGATTAGTCTTTTTCGTTCATCTCTTGACTTTAACCTCCCGTGATAGGATCTCCACCATTCATCTTCCGATTAGTCTTGTTTGTTCATCTCTTGACTTAAACCTCCCATGATAAGATCTTCGCCTTTTATATTTTGATTAGTCTTGTTTGTTCATCTATTCACTTAAACCTCCTGCGATAAGATCTCCTCCATTCATCCTTCATCAATCTTATTCATCCATCTATTCATGTAATCTTATGTGATAAGATCTTCGTCGCTCGTCTCCCATTAATATTGTTCTTGATTGATCCAACAGTTCCTATGCACTTCTGCTTCATTACATCCTCCTTTCACTAATTTCGTCCTGCGACTGCTTTTCCACTTGACTCCTTCCGAACCTTGTTGTGCATATCCTTAAAGCGTTGCCACTCTCGAGTTTTGACATGGTCATTCAATACTATCTAATCATTGCAAACACCAAAAAAAAAAACAAAAGAAAGTGGAAATAGATTTAGTTTAGTTTCCTTGCTTACACCATAGAATGGTTTGATGTTCTTTACTTCTGCAACTTAGATAGTAGCATTAGGTTAGTGTTGATTTAGAAATTCTGCTTAGTTTAGCTGTTTAAATGGTTAATTAGGATATGGTGTGATTTAGCATTACATTTTTTTTTCTTCATTAATTCAGTAGAGTGGCTCCCTTAGAATAGATTTTCTCTTCTTCCATCAAAGAATCAAGCTTCTTCTGACTCTATATAAGTCTGGCTTGGAACCCCTGGGGTCTCTTGCCAGATGAACAAGTGACAATAGGCAAGACGTTCACTTCTACTTGTGCATATAGCACTATCACATCCAAGTTTGTACAAACCCCGGGTTGATAAGTAAATATGGTAGCCTAGGAGTTGTAGCATCCTTGCTACAATACTGGAACTCATCACTTTTTGGCACCATTGCCAGGGAGGTGTCAGAGTAGAATGTGACTAATGCTTTCTTTTACTATTTCTAGTCTCCAATCTTCTTCCATTAGTTTATTTCTACAAAAGTAATCTAGTAGCATCCTTTCTTTCATTTTTCATTATCTACTTTCCTTTCCATTCTGTAATTAGAATTTCATTTCAGCAAGTAGTTTCTTTCAATTAGCAATTTCATTTTTGCAAAGTACTTTCTTGCTAAAAAAACCTTCCAAAAACCAACCCAAAAACATTTCCTTTCATGCCTTGTAGGAGTTGGGACAATTTATGAAAATTCTTGCCAAATATCCCCACTGCATCTAACATCCAACCTTCTCTCTTCTTCGGTGGTTGTGAATTGGAGGAACCCTTAGGTGAGGAACCTATAGGGGAAGAAGAAGAAGAAGAACCCATTCCTACTGAACCAATGGCTAAGAACCAAAATGACAAAGGGAATAGAGAGAGAGTTGAGGGTGCCTTCCCCATTAGGGAAACCAATGGGGACACTAAGATGAAGAATATAAGCCCCTCTACCCTACCTCATTTCCATGGCATGACCACAGAGGACCCTACCACTTTCCTATTTGAGTTTGTTGTTATATGTCGAACCTATGACTATACAGATGATGAGAAAAAAATAAAATTGTTTCCATCTACCCTCAAGGATGAAGCATTGTGCTAGTTCATGGGTTTACTTGGAGATAACATCACAACTTAGGCTTAGATGCAACAGGATTTTAACAACAAATATAGGGACTAATGTAGGTCAAAGGATAATAAAGAAGAGATTTTTAGGATGACCATGGGCTAGGATGAATCCTTAGAAAACGATGAAGAAAGATTCCATCCTAGTTATAAAAGGGCCAAGTGCACACTTGACCCTAAGTCACTAAAGCTGGTCCCGCTTAGAAGAGTGAGGAAAGAACTTCTGGATACTTTACATTTTTTAGCAGGAGGAGATATCTACCAACTACCCTATCCAGATATCAAGACCGTCTTTAGAAACCATTCTAGGGAAGCTAGGAAAAAGGGTAGGAGTAGTCAACCTATGCCCAGTACATCATCTTCCAACTCATCCATCAATGGTGATATTGGAAATATGTTGAAATATTTCAAAAGTGAGATGCTGCAAACCATTGCCTTGCAATTGGACACAAAGAACATAAAAAGGAAGCAAGAGGAAGCACAGAGAGCCTCAGCCATCTTTTGTCCTAGATGCACTAGGGGGCATCGTAGGAATGAATGCCCATTGAATTGAATTGAGATTTGCTCGATTTGTGAAGAAAGCCACTCCACAGACAAGCACCCTTCTTTACTCAGACTCAAAGCTGTATATCAAGGAGCTGAAGGGGTCACTAAGCAGCTTTGTTACATCAACCAAAGGAGACCTACTCAGCCTAGACCATACCAGCAGGGTATGCAAGGGTCATCCCATGCATATTACAACCCCAACCAAACCAGAACTATACCTTCTTGGGGACCCCCTACTCATCCTTCCTGGTCTACACCCCCTCCTTGGTCCTATGAATCTCAGTATCATTCCCAGCAAGCCAACTAGTCATTTCAACCTTATGTTCAGCCAAAACCTCAGTGGAATACCCCACACCAGGAATGGAGGCCCCAATACAACAATGCTCCATCTCTATTGCCTCCACCACCTACCCAACCACAACTCCTACACTTTGCTCCACCCAAGCAACCCCAGATGCCTGTCGTGCCAAATCCGAACCCGAATAATAGGCAAGCTCAACAAGTATACAGTGGAGAGACCTCATACCCAACTTATGCTCTAGAAATCCAGGAGATCAATAAGATCTGGGAGAATTCTCCCATATAACCAATATCCCTCTCCACATAGGGAGGTTGAGGAAGAAAGAGAGGAAAGCAGCCTTAAATTAAATCCACCCTTTCCTGAGAGATTAGCCCAACCACTCTAGCCTACCCTAGAAGAACTTGAAGTTTTGGGAGAACTGAAAAATCTATGTGTAAATATCCCCCTTCTCCAAGAAATAAAAGATGTTCCCATTTACAATAAGTTGATTAAGGAGAAGTGCTTCAAGCCTCTAGGAAGAAGAAAAAGGGATGCCCCTACCATTAATGTCATTGGGCAGGTAATATGTCCAAAATATGTGGACCTTGAAAGCCTTGTAGTAGATGTGCACATCAATGGAACCATTGTCCTGCACACTCTGACTGATCTGGGGGCTAGCATTAATGTGATGACCAAGGAAACCATGCTCAAGCTCAACCTCCAAGGGTCATTGAGGAAGACCACAACAGTTCTAAAACTTGCAGACCATTCAACTGTCACCCCTGAGGGAATTGTGGAGGATGTGATGGTTTGCATTGACTCTTAGGAGTACCCTGCAGATTTCCTAGTTCTCCAGCCTAAGGCTAAGCTTACTGGTTACTCTCTTATCCTTGGGAGGCCATGGTTGGCCACAACTAATGCTTACATTGGCTGTACAGTTGGGAATATGACCATAAAAGATGGCATATGTTGGGTCGCTATAATACTAGTGATTACCCCATTACTATTGTAGTTGTACCCCTTATTAATATTGTTGTGCCCCTATTGTCCCCATATTGTTATTACTGTGCCCCATAGAATCCCTCTATTGTTATTTTTCTGGCTTTATATTATTATTGTTAGGTCGGCTGGCTTATATTGTGACTCTTGAGACACCTATATATAGAAAGGAGGTTTTATCATTTCAATCATCCAAGAATTTTTCATTTATGTAATGTAAAGGAGGTTGCCCCCTCGAAGAGGCTGAATTCTAAGGCGTTGATCTATCTTCTCTATCTTTTCTTGAGCTCGTTTCATAACATTTGGTATCAGAGCTTTGGATTCTAGGGTTTTGCTGCTCCAAACAGGTCATCGTGGCATTTTCGCTATAACTTTTTTCTGCGAAATTTCAGAAGTTGAAAAAAAACCAATTTGAGAAGACATCGCGTTGCATCTCGAGTTTGAATTTCAGAGCTTTTCACGCTATATTTGCGGATATATGATCTGAGGAAGTTGGTCTTTTTGTAGACTCCTGAATTACATTACAAATAGGTGACCTGGGGAAAATCATCATAACTTTTTCTCTGAGCATCAGACTGAAATTGCATAAAAAGATACAGAAATAGGACAGACTGTAGTTTCTTCTATATAGCTTTTAGAGCCAAAGGTCGAAACAGGGATAGGTGGCACGTCGTACAAGTTTGCTCTAATGAATTAGTCTATAATCAGGTCACTATGGGAGATTTGGCATAACTCTTGATTGGAGAATCCAATTGGGGTCTGACTGGTGGCATTGGAAAGAGGACAGAGAGGGATACCATAGGTCGCAATTTTAGAACTCGATGATCTGAAATTACGGAGATACATCAGAGGCAATATCGAGCTCCTACAAAGTGAAAAAATGTGTGTATATTTTTTTAAATGTTTTCTTAAGCTTGGTTTGAAAATTTATTTTAAAGGAATTCAAACATCATAGTGAAGCATTATTATCAGTAATTGATGCCCCAAAGAAAGAAAATGGAAACACCTAGTAGGCGACCTGAAATCTCTAGCATGACTAATGAAGAAGAGGAAGAAATGCAACATGATATATCAAAATTACGAGACCAAGTGCAACAAGTGTCACTTGCACAAAAGGGAACAGAATCTAAGATGTATTGTTTAAAGAAAGGTGTAGAAGCTAAGATGAATGACGTGGAAGCTAAGGTGGATGATTTGAAGATAGATTTGAAGACAGACATGGAAGAGTTGAGGATAAATATGAATACATTGCTACAATAAAGGGTCACTATGGGTGAAAGCGTAGTAAAGGAAACTCATGATGAGAACAAAAGAAATGTTAATCATTATTTCATAGACTCTAATGCTAGATCGAAGACCCACCATATTCCAAAAATCGATATGAGGAAGTTTGATGGCAAGGATC
>APFE031147755.1:3385-30265 GCA_000404065.3 Pinus taeda | reverse complement strand
AACATGTTGATAGGGTGCTACAACTATTGGAGGAGAAACAATTATATCCAAAAAGATCCAAATGTTTCTTTGGAGTACAAGAGGTGGAATATCTAGGTCATATTGTATCTCATGAAGGAGTTAAGGTAGACCCTAGAAAAATTAAAGCCATTAAGGAATGGAAAATCCCCATATCCATAAAGCATTTGCGAGGATTTCTCGGGTTGATAGGGTATTATCGCAAGTTTGTTAATATTATGGGAGAATAGCAGCACCTCTAACAACATTATTGAAGAAAGATGCATTTTCATGGACTCCAGAAGCAACAAAGGCCTTCGAACATCTTAAAGAGGTAATGTGCCAAGCATTGGTCTTAGGACTTCACAAAAACCTTTATTGTGGAATGTGATGCTTCAGGAAATGGAATTGGTGTTGTTTTAATGCAATATGAAAGACCCATTGCTTTTGAAAGTCATCCAATCAAGGGAAAGTTTTTCAACAAATCTATTTATGAGAATGAAATGTTGGCAATATTACATGCACTTAAGAAATGGTGACCCTACCTAATGGGAAGACGCTTCAAGTTAAAACGGATCATGATAGCCTTAAATACTTTTTAGAAAAAAAAATATCCTCTGAAGAGCAAAAAAATTGGGTCACAAAGATGTTGGGTTATGACTTTGAAATCATCTGCAAAAAAGGGAAGCAAAATGTGGTGGCAGATGCACTCTCAAGAAAGGATGAGGATGTGGAAGCATTGTTGTGTGCCATTTATATATCCAACCAGATTGGATAAACGAGGCAAGGGAGGAATGGAAGAATGATGAAGAAGTGTTGGCACTTATTTGAAAGTTACAACAAGATTCCAGTACGTCTGATACATTTAGCTGGAAAAATGATTCGTTATGGTACAAAGATCGCTTATACCTCTGCAAGAATTCTCAGCTAAAACAAAAGACTCTTATGGAATTGAACACTTCTCCCTTAGGAGGGAAGTAGGGATTTTTAAAAGCTTACCATAGGGTTAAGGAATTTTTTTGGATGGCCTTAAATCAGATATTTGAAAGTTTGTGGTGGAATGTTTGGTTTGCCAACAAAATAAAGTTGAAACAATTAAGACACTAGGTCTATTACAACCTTTTTCCATTCCAAGCCACGTTGGGAGGAGGTTTCAATGGATTTTATCACAGGTTTACCCAAGTCTGAGGGAAAGAGTGTCATCATGGTGGTAGTTGACAGACTTACCAAGTATGCACACTTTTGTGCATATCACATCCATTTAAAGCCAGTACAGTTTCCACGGCAGTTATGGAAACAATTCAAAAGCTACATGGAAATCCAAAGATTATTGTAAGTGACAGAGATCCCATTTTCACTAGAAATTTTGGACAGAATTATTTTCTTGTCTTGGTACTCAGTTAGCTCATAGCTCATCTTATCATCCTCAATCTGATGGGAAAACTGAGATAGTAAACAAATGTTTGGAAGGATATCTTCGTTTCTTTGTATCTGATAAACAGACTCAATGGGTCAATGGTTTCCTCTAGCTGAATGGTGGTATAACACTTCCTTCCATACAGCGACAAAAATGACTTCATATATGGCACTTTATGGGTATCAGCCACCATCCATCACATTATATTTAAGAGAAAATTCTAAGGTTCAAGCAGTGGAACATCACATCGGACATCAACAACAAGTCCTCCAACTCTTAAAGGATAACCTCGTGTTGGCACAGAATAGAATGAAACAACAGGCAGATCAACATCGCAGCGAAAGAAGTTTTGATGTAGGTGATTGGGTATTCCGACGGCTACAACCATATAAGCAAATGTCCCTCAAGCAAGCTAAGAAGGATAATAAATTATCACCAAAGTATTATGGTCCATACAAGGTGTTGCAAAAGATTGGTACTATGGCATACAAATTGGAGCTCCCTGCAGCTTCTCGATTGCACCCAGTTTTCCATGTTTCATGTTTAAAGAAGGTTATAGGCGACAAGCTCCCAGTTCAAACAATATTGCCAGAACTTGACGAGGAAGGAAAATTTATTTTGGAACCGGAAGCAGTCACAGAAACAAGAACTCGACAGTTACGAAATCGATCAATTTCAGAGTATCTTATCAAGTGGAAGAACTTATCCGCTAAAGATTCCACATGGGAGGATGAGAATTTTATATAGAAGTATCTAGAACTAATCAAGCGTTGAGGACAACACTTTTTTTGAAGGAGAGGGGCATGTTGGTTCCCTATAATACTAGTGATTACCCCATTACTATTGTAGTTATACCCCTTATTAATATTGTTGTGCCCCTATTGCCCCCATATTGTTATTACTGTGCCCCATAGAATCCCTCTATTGTTATTTTTGTGGCTTTATATTATTATTGTTAGGTCGGCTAGGTTATATTGTGACTCCTTATAATCCTATATATATAAAGGAGGTTTTTTCATTTGAATCATCAAAGAATTGTTCATTTATGTAATGTAAAGGAGGTTGCCCCCTAGAAGAGGCTGACTTATAAGGCGTTGATCTATCTTTTCTATCTTTTCTTGAGCTGGTTTCATAACAGAATATGTCCAAGAAGTTAGTCCTATGCCCTCCTGCTCAACCTTCTCTAGAGCATGATTTACCTTTATGGTTGGAGGACGAGGAAGAAGATGAGGCTTATTCAGCCCAACTTTATTCTTTGGAAGCAACCATAGGAGGAGGAAAACAAGATGAGGATGACTTAATTAAGCACCTGCTCCAAAGTCCAACTCCTAGTCTGTTACCATTAGAATAAGAAGTAAGGGAAACCCAGAACAATCATCCAATTGACTTATGCTTGGCCAATTCCAACCCACTCCATGTCAAAATTGTAGAATTTGGCCCAGAGAAAACTTTGAAAATTAGTCCATCTCTTTATGCTCTTGAAGAGGAAAAGCTATGCAACACGTTGAGAGAAAACCTAGAATCCTTCACTTGGAGTTACAAGGAAAAGAAGGGAGTACACCCCTCAGTGTGTACTCACCACATATACATCCAAGAAGGTTGCAAGCTAGTCAGGGTGAATCTAGCTCTTAAAGATATATTCAAAGAGGAATTGCAAAAACTGTTAGATGCAGGAATCATTTACCCTATCTCTGACAGTGAGTGGGTCTCTCCTTTACTGTTATTTCCCAAGAAAAATTGTAAGTGGAGGATTTGTGTAGATTACAGGGAATTGAACAAAGCCATAAAGAAGGATCATTTTCCCCTGCCTTTCATTGACCAAGTGTTAGATGGCCTGGCAGGGAAGAAGTTTTTCTCTTTCTTAGATGGATTCAGTGAGTATAACCAAATCCAAATTTGCCCAAAAGACTAGGATAAGACCACATTCACCTGTCCTTGGGGTACTTTTCCCTATAGGGTCCTTCCTTTTGGTCTATGCAATGCTCCTGCCACTTTCTAGAGAGCAGTCTTGAGTATTTTTGCTGAATTAGTACATGATGCAGTGGAAATCTATATGGATGATTTTACACCATATGGTTGTGATTTTCAAGAAGCCCTGACTAACCTAGGCAGAGTATTGCACAAATGCATTGAAATGAATCTGTCTCTTAGTCAAGAAAAATGTGAATTCTTAAAGACTGAAGGGATCATGCCAGGTCATTCAATATCTCAGCAAGGATTGTAGGTGGACCCAAACAAAATAGCAGTCATCCAAAGGATCCCACCTCCTCAAAAGCAGAGGGATGTCATGAGTTTCTTGGGGTTAGATAGATACTAGCGAAGGTTCATAAAGGGCTTCAGCAAGTTGGCCTCTCCTTTATTTGGGTTGTTGGCCAAAGATTGAGAGTTTGTATTGTCAAAAAGCTGTCAAGAGGCCTTAGATATTTTAAAGGGTAAGTTAACCACTGCACCAATTCTTAGAGGCCCAAACTGAGCCCTCCGCTTTCATATTCATGTTGATGCCTCACACAAAGCCATAGGAGCAGCCTTAGGTCTGGTAGAGGAGAAATTTCCCTATGCCATCTATTTTATCAGTAAGAACCTATCAAAGGCTGAGCTAAATTATACTGTGACCAAAAAGGAACTCCTAACTGTTGTGCATTCATTAAAAAAATTTAGGCATTACATTACAGGCTATCAAACATTTGTGCATACTGATCATGCTATAATGAAATATTTAATGAACAAACCAGATGTGAATGCTAGAATTATAAGATGGTTGCCTTTATTACAACATTTTGATCTAACTATTGTTGATAACCTTGGTAAGGAAAATGTTGTTGCATAATTTCTATCTAGGATGAATCTGCCTATAGGTGAAGAAGGAATGGTAGATGACCAGTTACCAGACAAGCACTTGTTTGCTATTTTAGTTCTCTCCCCATGTTTGCTGATATAGCAAACTATTTGGCATCAACACAGTGGCCACCAAACTTTCCCTCCAAAGAAAAGAGCAATATAGCTAGGAAAAGCGACACCTTCACCTAGATTCGGGGAAACCTTTTCAAACTTGGCCTAGATCAAATCTTGAGAAGGTGTGTAAGGGAAGAGGAAGTTTTTTACATCCTTCTGACCTATCATGATGGGCCTTGTAGAGGTCACTTTGCAGCAAAGAGGACAACATTCAAAGTGTTACAAGTAGTCTATTTTTGGCCCACTCTACATTAGGATGTGAAGAAGTGTATTAGTCAGTGTGATCGGTGCCAGAGGATGGGAAAGCCTACTCCAAGAGATGAGATGCCCCTACAACCTCAAGTTACTTTCAAGCCAATTGATAATTGGGGCATGGACTTCATTAGGCCTATCAGCCCTCCTTCAAAGCAAAAGAAGTACATTATTATGTGCACTGATTATTTGACTAAGTGGGCTAAAACCAAGGCAATTAAGACAGAA
This sequence comes from Pinus taeda, assembly GCA_000404065.3. Lineage (NCBI taxonomy): Eukaryota > Viridiplantae > Streptophyta > Pinopsida > Pinales > Pinaceae > Pinus > Pinus taeda. The sequence continues at coordinate 25,419 of APFE031147755.1, read as the reverse complement.
ACAGAAGATAAGGTGGCTGAGTTCCTAAGGGAGAATGTATTCTACAACTTTGGGTACCCTAGAGAGCTAGTCACATAACCAGGCATCCATTTTATCTCCAACATGATTGCAAAACTTCTCAACCATCACAAAATCAAGCATAGGACCTCCACTCCTTGTCATCCACAAGATAATGGGAAAGTGGAGGTGACCAACAGGGCACTGGAGAACATCTTAACCAAGGTAGTAAGCAGCAGTAGGAAGGATTGGGCAGAGAGACTATCTGAGGCCACCTGGGCCTATAATACAACATGGAAGACCACCACTGGATTTACACCCTATGAGTTGTTCTATGGGAAAAAGGCTTTGATGTCCATTGAGTTTGAATATAACACATTAAGGATGGCAGGCCAATTATATTTGGATCTCAATTATGCATAGAAAGAAAGATTGTTCCAATTGAATGGCTTGGATGAATTAAGAATGCAGGCCCTCCTACATACAGAGATAGTTCAACTTCAAAGGAAGATCTGGCATGATAAACATATTAAGGAGAAGCAATTTCAAGAGGGCGACTAGGCATTGTTATAGGATTTTAGGTATAAATACTTCAAGGGCAAGCTAAGGACAAGATGGCTCAGACCTTATGTGGTGGAAAGATGCCATGATAATGGGTCAGTGCAAATTAGAACTATAGATGAAGATGCCACTCCATTTCTTGTTAATCGACACCGATTGAAAACTTCAGTTGAAAACCTCCATGAGGCGCTTGAGTCCCATCTTTGGGTTGAAAACCTTGTGAGGTAGCCCAATGATGAAGAAAAAATGAAAAAATAATAAGAAGATCCTTGGGTGAAAATCTCCCTTGAGGCGCCCAGGGAAAACATCTAGGGCGAAAACCTCTCTGAGGCAGCCTAGGTGTTTTTAAAAAAAAAAGGTAAAAAAGAGAGATAAAAAGATGTAATTGTTATTTGTAGGTGGACGAGAAAGATAGTTAAGGAGCAAAAAGAGGATCGAAAGGGCACCCTGCCTCACACATAGCCATCTCCTCCACTCCTTACCATGCATCACTCCATCATTTCTATCGTGTTCCACTCCATTGCTTCTATTTAGTCGAAGACTATGTTTTCTACAATCATCAACTACAGGTCTTCACTAAGGTGATCCAGACAACAAACGGAAAACAGAAGACAACAGACAGTAGAGGAGGAAGAAAAATGACCATGCAACAAATAAAACAATGTAGCATATCTAATCTTTGACAACTGTAGCATGGCATCAAGACCACAAGTAAGTGCAGCAAATAAACAATGCAGCATATCTAATCTTTGACAACTGCAGTATGGCATCAAGACCACAAATAAGTGTCCGGCTCACTCACTCATATGCATAATTTGATCAAAAGTTGTAACTGTCACGATGTAGTTGGTTTATAAGTGAAAAGGTGGCTAGTTAACTTGGCCACCTTCGTTTAGTCATCACATATAAAACTGGGCATCCTCCCACTCATGGCTGTAGTCAACTCAAAGATAGAGGAGAAGTAGGACAAGAAGTGGTTAACTACGGATCTACGAAGTGGGCGCTAATTACAAGGAGTGGGAGATGATTACGAGGAACCTCACCCCAAAAATCCGTAAAGGGAAACAAAACATCATTTGCATGCATTCATGCATTCAACCTCCTCGAAACTCCCTCACGCAAGTTGCTCTCATAGCTCTGGCTACCCACTGGAAGCAAGGATCCATTTTTTGCAAGAGAATTTCTATAGGAGCATGCACAAGAATTCCTATAGGAACAGTCTATAGGAGCAGTATACAGGATACACAGAGGTAATCTACAAGATAGGCAGAGAGGAATTCAAGAGGGAATATCATGATAACTATCCACTGCCACCATTCTAAAGAGGTAGGATCTAAAAATCCATTCCCATTTATAAGAAAATGAACTAGAAATGCTCTAAAAGATAGTGGATATAACAATTGTGGGAGGTGAAGTACATACACATGAAACTCTATTTTCTCCTGAATTCTTCTGTCATACCTCTCATTTCCTCCTCAAGCTTCACAAGCAAGATGACAAGAGGGTTTAATAGGAGAAAACCCACAAATACTGTGAGGATACAACACCACCCCCAAGTGCTTGAAATCTTTATAAGACACCAATGGATGGGGTTTTTCGAAAAATTCACAGGGTATGATGGTGAGGTGGCTCAAGAATTTGCTCATTCTCTCACTCCACATAGCAGAATCCATGCCATTTTTATAGTTAGGGGGCTCACTATATATCTCGCCCCAAAGCTCATTAGTAGGGTCACCACACTTCCTCTAGGAATTCCATGGAGAAAAGAAGACAAAGCAGACAGTCAGGTGGCAAAAAGAAAATTCTTTTTAGAAGGTGAAGAACCCACAGAGGATAAAAATGGAGTAAAGAGGGGCATCCTACCACACCCATGGAGTGAGGTAGGTTACCAGGTCATCAAATATATCTCATGTGAGGGTAGATACAGTGTTGTTTATGGCTACCATTTTAGAATGCTTGAAGAACTAAGATTTGAGGTAGAAACACCAGTTCACCAAAAACTCAGCATACCCTATTTCTTGTTGAAATCACTCATAGACTCCAACAACAAAGTAAAGGAAGGGAAGTCCCAACAATTGGCTCACCATGGTTTGATCAGGATTCTCATTGAGGATGCCCTCCAAAACCTCAGGATCCCTATAACATGATCAATTTTCAGAGACTTACCAGCAGAGGATGACATCAAAATCCTCACCCATGATGTTAGTCCTTCTGTCAGTGAGGAGGAGGCAAAACAAGAAGAAGAAGATATAGAGCTAGATGGGGATGAGATGAATGAAGAATAAACTAATACAAAGGAACCTGATCAAGCGTTAGAGATAGAGGATGATGTTGAAATAGAGGAAGAAACGAAGGAAGAAACTGATGGAGATGAGAAAGAACAAAAAGAGGAAGAAAATAAGAAAATCAGAGAGGAAGAAGGCATTGAAATAAAAGGGGAAGAACACAAGGAAGAGTCACATATGGTGTCTCGAGAGGCCCCTACGAGGGAGGTAGCATTTGCCCTCACCACTCTCAGCACCCCAATCAAGCAAAAAAGGAAAAGAAGGAGGCAAACCCCTCTATATTTCAAAACAAGAAAGAGCACCAGAATAAAACACGAGAAGCTCAAGGAAATGGGCAAAGAGATAAGTGGATTAAGAGACAGAGAAGCAATAATGAGAGATCAACTTGAGAGGTAAAATGCATGGTTAAGAGGATAGCTTCAGAAAAATGAAAACTGACTAGCATGCATGGCTAACCTCTCTGTGGAGGCCATCTAGTTTAGGATGCTAGCTAAATCCTATTCTCTTTACCTCAGAGAAAAATGGCTGCAACATTAGATTAAAACACTAGCACAAAGGGGCACCATGCCATTTCAGGACTACAGGCAGTTTATTGATCTTTATGATCAAAGTACACTAGAGGATAGGACCAAAATGGTTGAGTTTTACTTGCACAACATGTCCCTCACAAACATGAATGTTTGGGATCCTAATGCTGAGCTAGGAGATCTACAATTGATGGCTTTGGAATCATGGATGAACCACGAGGAGTCAAGGGCTGCAGAGATGAAAAGAATATTGGCCAAAGAGAAAAATGAACCTCTTTTCATTAGAGTTGAACAATCAAATCCCAAGGCCGTAATCAACACCCATAATCTAATTACAAATGATCCTCAGTTGGCACCTAGATGTCTTGTTGCCCAAGAGCAAGCAATTTCACATTTTGAGGATATGTTTAGGCTGCTAGGAGATGATACTATAAATGCCTACTTAAGGAGATGGAACACAGTGCCACACAGCTTCAAGATCAGATAATATCGCTCCCCTCAAAGGTTGAGAGAGGCACTCAAAAAGACACCTATGTATAAGCAATCAATGCAAAGGTTGAAGGTCGAATGGATAGGCCTAAAACTTAGTCCAACACTACTACTAGGAATGCTAGAAGGGAGAAAAGAAGAAGAGTAACTGAGGCAATGGGAAGAAGTAGAAAGGAAAGCAGGCTTCTATGCACAAGAAGAAGAGACCATAGCAGAGGCATGGGATGTCAGAGAGGCTACGAGAGCCATGAAGGACATGGAAATTGACTAAGTTGCTCAGAGGATGAGCAACACTTTCAGTAGGGGGTGGTGATGAGCCTCATCATTGGGTAATTATATGGGCCTTAATTCACCTCCTAGCTTAGTCAACCCAACTATTCTCACAACTTATTGCATACTTTTGATCATATTTCGTTTATGAGATGAGTTAGAGTTGGATATTTTGGTTTGTGGTCTAATGTGCATGTAATGCAGGATTAAAGGATAAAAACAAGACATTTTGGCAAAGATATTGGTCAAAACTCAAATGGGACAAGGGAGAGGAGTTATAGGAGGGAAATCCTCCTCATTTACTATCCCTCCATTCAAATATTCCTCCATCAGCTTGGAGTACAACCAGCCAAATCATGAGGACTAGAAGGTAGCCGAGCAAGTGGAAGCCAAAGCCCCAGTTTATCTCTAGTTTGGGAGCCGAGCCTCCCTAAATTTAAGGAAGTCATTGGAGACTTTAGAAGTATAAGTAGAGAGGCCTAGGACCTCAGTAGGATTTGATTTTTATTCAGACTTTTGATTGTCAAACTTTACTTTATTATCAAGTTGCAAGACTTGTGATAGTTTTTTGATGTAATCCATTGTTTTGATAATAAGAATGAGTTTTGTTTCGAGCCAACATTGAGTTAACTCAAAGGGCTAAAGCTATTGGGTTAGGGCCCAACCCTAGCAGCTAAGGCTCCTCTTTGCTGTAACTGTATGCTAGTGTAGATCCATGGTTTAATCGCTTATTTGCATAAATAGCTGCATTTATAGTACATGAGTATAGCTTATAGATTCATGGTTTAATTGTTCATTCACTTAAGTAGCTACATTTTCATTACCGCGGGGTAGAGTAGATTGGTTGTGTTTTAGATTTCTAGTTATCGCATGAGCTTTGGAGTTTGTTGTCTTGATTTAATACTTGGTTCATTTCATCGTTATCATCTTCAATCACTCTCTTTCTGTATTAGATCTCATTCATCTTCTCATTTCCTTTAGCACAAAATACTTAAGCACAAGCCAATAAATAACGTCTTCAACAGACTATACTCATAGGTCTCCTTACCATTCGATCCACAAAAAACTTGACAAATCACCGTCCGATTCATTTCAACGCTTGACTTTATGCAATTTAGATCTCCACCATCAATTTGTCGCACCCTCGATCCAACGGTTATCGTGTCACCCAATCGCCAACTAGCATGGCCAATCTCCACCATTGATCAAACCCACTTGATCCAACAACTATCGCACGATCTCATGCGGATTCTTTCACAGTTGATAATTGCCTAAGAGAATGCGAGAAAAGTGGTTTTCTCATGCTATGTGTCACCCAGTAGGCTAATCGCGCAAAATCTTGGAATTCCACTTACAGCCTTGAGGGCATGTGAGAAACTGCTTACTACCTATGGAAACTCGCTCCATCATTTCGCACATTTTTTTACCCTTCTGCCACTCGTCCTCCATTAATCCTATCCATCCATATATTCACTCAATCTCACGTGATATGATCTTCACCCTTCATCTTTCGATTAGTCTTGTTTGTTCATCTCTTGACTTAAACCTCCCACAATAGGATCTCCACTATTCATCTTCCGATTAGTCTTGTTTGTTCATCTCTTAACTTAAACCTCCCACAATAGGATCTTCACCCTTCATCTTCTGATTAGTCTTGTTCGTTCATCTCTTGACTTAAACCTCCCACGATAATATCTTTGCCATTCATCCTTTGTTAGTCTTATTTGACCATCTATTCACTTAATATTTTGCGATAAGATCTCCACTGCTCATCTCCCATTAATACTATTCCTAATCAATCCAACGGTTCCTATGCACTTCTACTTTGTTATGTGCTCCTTTCACTGATTCTGTCCTTCCACTACTTTTCCTCTTGACTCCTTCCTAAAACTTGTTCTACATATCCTTAAAATGCTGCCACTCCTGAGTTTTGACTTGGTCATTCAATATTGTCCGATCATTGCAAAAACCAAAAAAAAACCCAAAGAAAGTGGAAATAGATTTAGCTTAGTTTCCTTACTTACACCATAGTATGGTTTGATGCTCTTTACTTCTGCAACTTAGATAGTAGCATTAGGTTAGTGTTGATTTAGCAATTCTGCTTAGTTTAGTTTTTTAAATGGTTAATTAGGATATGGTGTGATTTAGCATTACTTGTTGTTTTCTTCATTATTGCAGTAGAGCAGCTCTCTTAGAATAGATTTTTTCTTCTTCCATCAAAGAATCAAGCTTCTTCTAAATCTATAGAAGTATAACTTGGAACCCCTAGGGTCTCTTGCCAGATGAAAAGGTGACATCAGGTAGGACCTTCACTTCTACTTGTGAATACAGCACTGTCACCTCCAAGTTTGTACAAACCTCGGGTTAATAAGTAAAGCTGTTAGCCCAAAAGTTGCAGCATCCTTGCTGCAATACTAGCACTCATCAAGCTGGCATCATTCTACCTCAGTCAAAAAACAACCTCCAAGGGAATCTTTTAGATTCCATAATATTCAGTAAATATTCCTTGCTATTGGACGCCTAAATTTATGTTGCTCAAATGGGGAAATAGATTGCACGGTTGGACACTTCACGTGAAAACGTGCAAAAATGACTATCAACTTTCAAATTTGGACACTCACACCTCTAGCACTCTAAGGGAATATTTTTGGCATCAAGAGATTCTCCTCTCTCATGGTTCCACTTCTATTTTTGGCAAGTTTCTTGTGCTACTCCAATTTGCCTATATTCCAATGGGAATGGGAGGTTAAATATATATTTGATGGGTGGATTCTCGAATGAGAGGCCCATGGGCCGTTGGCAGAGTGTTAAGTTTGGGGGATCGAGGTCCTGAGATCGAACCCCCGCCCACCCATATTATAACTATTTTATTGGCAACATATGGTATCGGAGGTGGCGGTTATATTAATGGAAAATGGTTTTGGTTTATGTGTTGTCAGTTAAATGTTTTCATGGCGGTTATGGTTGGCACATTGGAATTTTCGTTGATGATTTATGTGTTGTGTTATGGTATGGGATGGTATATGACACATGGGGCCTCCCATTGGGGGCAGCCCACGTGTGTCAGGTGGGTTCAACCCCTGCTGGGTCCACATAATATAATGATGGTTGTATTATTAAATCATTTGTGGGCTGTTACATGTAATGTGTTTGGGCCGTGGGCCAACGAGTGGTGTCTTGGGTCTCCCGCGGGACATGAATTAATATTTAATATATATATATATATATATATATATATATATATATATATATATATATATATATATATATATTATTCTATGTCGTTGGCGGGGGTGGCAGCCCACCACCCCATTTAATATTTTTTTGATTTTATTTAAACTATAAGGCTCAAATTTTCCCACAAAGAAATAAGGGTCACTAAACAAAATACCAATTCGAAAAATTCTCCTGTTCAGGTGGTCGAATTTCGTGCACTCGGTTTCTGCCATTTTGTTGCCTCCTTAAGCCTACAACTTGGCCAATTTTGACCAAAACTTTGTCCAGCCATAACTTGACCATATGAACTCGGATTCGAGTGTCGTTTGTACTATTCGAATCAGGGTGATAAGAGCTATGATTGTGTCCTAGTTTCACTTCAATATAAGGATTTTTATTTTTGATATTTTCCATATCCATTGTTGAATTCTAAGGATATCTAGAGCCACCTGGATCAACCATCCTATCATCCACATGGTGCCATGCCATATATTTTCTATGTCATATTGTTTCCACATCACATATGATACTATTATGTCATTTTCATTATTTACATTATAGATAATCTTGTGCTCAATACCTCGGTATCACTTCATCTGATACTAGTATGATTTAGTGCACTAAATATGTATAGTACGTATTAATCATGGTTTAATTAACATAATAAATATTTAATAGAATATTAATGGGTAGTATTAATAAATCAATGTTTTTGATAAATATCATTTGATTTAGTTATAAAAATTTTCACCTGTATTTATATATACCTCACCACTTTAGTGCTTTCAACACTTAAGTGTTTATCTAGTACCAAGTATCCAATGCAAATTTTTTTGGGTGTAGCCCAACTTGGCCTAGATTTTGATGAAGACTCCTCATTTTGAAGAGTAAAGTGCAAAGTAAAGGATGCAGCAGAGCGCGAAGTGGACTACCCAATAGAGTAGTCGAGCACCAGAGAGAACTACAAAGTAGATATTTCACGTGGTATATGGGCTTCAGAGCAAGTCGAAGCCCCTCTGTTTTGTTAAAAGAATGTAATTTTGTATATGATGAATGGTTTTCAGACCATATTAAATTGTATTAAGGGAGTCCATGTTATTGCAATCATTGACCCTCGATGTAATAGTATATAATATGGTCAAATAATAAAGAGAATAATCATCATCTTATGATACCGATCCATGTTTATGGTTGAATCATTGTGATATGTACTAGGAAGGAAGACGAGGCTCTCAATTTGAGTGCACAGAAGCGTAAGTCCCTAGCTAAGTGTGCGGACTGCGTGTAGCTGAGTGCGTAGGTCAAGAACTGTTTGTTGTACAAATTCTCTATTATAAGCACTAGTTATTGTGGGTGTAGTCCCACATTGGGATGAACCATGGTAAAATTTTTGTCCTCATGTGTATCTTTGTTTATTATTTGTTGTAGCATGGTAGTTTTATTACAACTGCATTTTATTATAGTGCAGTAATGATTAAGGGTTTATATGAAATGTTTTGAGTAATAAATGTAATGTGTTGAAGTAATGTATGACATTGAAGTAAATTATAAATGCTAAGTATTAGAAAACACAAAAATACAACATAACATCATCCCTCAAGGCTACAAAAACCTATTTATGTATTGTCCCATAGTCACTTTGGCTGAGATTGCGATTTGCTTGCAAGTTGTTGCCAAAAGAGCAAGTGCTTTAGGGTGTTGTTGGTGCACAATAAAAGATTGAACCTTGGTAAGGATAACCCTAAAAAATGGATTTACCAAGCCATGGGCTCCTTTCATTAATGGGAACATGACACGAGACAAATAATGTGCTTGGGATAGACTGTGGGATGATTTCATCTTGTAGGAGATTAAGAAGGAACCTCTGTCAAGAAGAAATCATAGGAGTGATGATTAGAAAAGTACTCTCACTAGTGAGGTAATGAAGAGAAAAGGAAAAATTTTGAGTAGCAGGAGTGTGGAGTGAGCCTCACAATAAAACAAGAAGAATGAATTGACTAAGGTCAAGTTTTTTTCTTGTCATAATATGGGATACTATGCTGCAGTGTATCTAGAGAGGAAGAAATGAAGAAAGGGTACATAGTCAATTATAGTTGTGTCAACATAAGCTCAAGTGGAAGAGATTTCCAAGAAGTTTGAAACTAATTTCACACTTTCCTCCTACATTTCATTAGTCACCTTACCAGTTAGTATGTGGCTCATAGATAGTGGAGCAACATGGAATATGATAGGGGCACAAGAGTTATTTGATAACTTGACAGGATGGGACTCGGAATTTAATTTGGAGCTTGGTGTTGATACCAAAAATGTAGTGAAGTGTGTTAGAATAGTGATATTCCAAATCAAGCTAGAAGGTAGGGTGGACGTAAAGGATTTGTTATGGGTGTTAGAAATCATGTGGATTTTTATCTTTGTCTTTGTGATAGAGAGGAAGAGGTTTTGTGTTGCACTCTAGGATGTATAAACAATTATCAGACCCATGGGATATAGCTCCTATCAAGGCCAAGTCATTAGTGTTTGGGAGAGTGACATGTATAGGACAAATAGAAATATTAATTGAGTAATGAAAAGAAGCAGAGAAATGAAAGAGAATAAGTAATTGAAGCTTGGAAGGAGGAGTAGTTCAAAAGGATTTAGCCTTTAGGTTCAGGTGGGGAGGATTAGTTAGAAAATCCTTCCAATTCTATCAAGAAGGTCTCATGGTATGAGATGGCCTTAAATCATGGTCAGGAGTAGGAAGATTCTATGAACATGTCCAAAGGGAGTAGGTCTTGTAGGATAACTTTGAAGTAGGTGGCAAGGAAGGATCCTAGTTCATAGAGAGTAACCATGGTAGCGGATGCAATTCTAGAACTAGAGCTAGTTCCAAGTGGTAGAAGTACCTCATTCACTAAGAGGTGGTGTTGATGCTTGTTTCTTGGGAAACCACTCCTACACAGGCGTAGGTGTCTAGGCATGTAGAAGTTTCCCAAAATATCTTTAGGACACCTTCTCAAGTAAAGAATAAGTTTCTATTGTAACTTATCCTATGTCTAACTTAGGAAAAACATATAATTAATAATGTAGTATATTTAGATAAAGACACTTAGGAAAAGTAAATTATTAGTGATTATATTTTAATATCGAACATTGATGTCAAGTAATGAAATTTCTATGCTCAACCATCCATCACTTTGGATATTAGGACTAGGGATTTATCTCAACAAAAAATTAAAGAAAAGCTAAGGATAGGATAAAAACACACCATACAATAGCACAAGACATCGAGAGAGGCAACTCAGTGGTTAGTGGAGAAGGAATTCCATGCTAGTGTGTCTGGTGTGATGAAAGTGCAAAAGTGTGGTATTGGAGATCCATATCAGCCATGGAGATCAAGGATAGATAAAGAATTGATGAGTTGGATCATATCCAAGGTATGTTTTAATTGTATTTTTGATTCATAAACTTCCATGGATATTCTACTAGACAATTTGTCACAACAGATTTGATAAAATTTTACTTAAAAATCCAAAATATACATTATTACAGTTTTATATATTTTTAGATTTATAGATCTATTTATTAGTTGTAATAGTATATGCATGGAAATTAAAATTATGTAGAAAATAGAGAAAGGTGAAAAAAAAAAACATTTGACATGCGATATGACCTAGGAAACCATTTTGGGAGAAAAACTTATGTGGAAACTGAGGGCGCTCCGGTCTCTTTCTCTGAAATGAAATTTGAATGAGTACAAAGAAGTATGGCATGTGGTCTGTGGGCTAATACAATGTGAAAATCATTTCTTTGTGCTCTATCTCCTATCTCTCTTCGATATTTTTTTCAGATATGGAACAAATGCACTCGAAAGAATGGAACCATTTTTCCTGGTAGTGGCTCAGTTATAACACAGCTCGATAGCCTACTAGTAGTTAGGTTTGAATACCTCAACTCTTAATCAAAGTTAAAATATAGTATCTTTTATAGTATTCTTCATCACAATCATGTGGCTAGATGCTTTCTCCTGAATTATAGGGGCTGATGTGGCATCTTCTCAAATTATGGTGGCGAAAATAGGAAGGTCAACTTCTGAGTGGCATAGCTTTCGCATATGAACTCTGACTGACACAATTCTTGTGATATTTGAAACGTCTATGTGTGTAGGATAGGAAAAAATGTTGTGGCACTAAAGTGAAAATGTTTTACCCATTTGATGCCTCAAAATTCTCTTAGAATATTTCAAACCAAATTTTTCCAAACTAGGTCCTGGAGGTAAAAATGATTTATTAGTTGATTCCTCCACATTTACCAGTATGAAGGCATTGAGATGGATGACAAAAAATATAATGATCCAATATGGATCAAATTTCTATAGTTGGGCCACTATCCTAGGATGGGAGCCCAAGTAGGTTCATATTATTAAGTTAATGAAGAACTATTGATTGGGTAGAATTTTATGTGTCAGATGTGATTAAGATTGGTCATGTAATTGTGATTCCACTAAATAATTGTGTTAACAAACTAGTTGTTATTTTATTCAATAGGTTAGTAATAATATAGTAGGAATTAATTATTATGTTCTAGGTTCAATATTTAAGAAGGAAGTACAAAAAATAACGAGTCATCCCTTATTTTCTGAAATTTTGAGTGCCTTACATGCTTGAACATAACGATTCAATTAGAATTAAAATTTAAGGGGGGTAAACCATATTGATTTCTTGGTGGAGCTCAAAGAATCTTAAACTTGATTTCCCAATATACCTAAAATGATTTTAGCAATGTGAATATATGAATTAATTATATTATGGTACAAATTAAATAGGTTGTTTAAAGTATAATTATATAATATAGTTGTTTGTGCCACTTAGAGCTACAACATAATTTTTAGATTTTATGTTTTTAAATAATTTTGCTTATTTCTCAAATTTATTAAATCTAATCCTAGGGGATAGCTCAATTGGTGATTGAAGTAGTGTGAAATCTATGAAAATTGAGATATCCAAAGTTCAAACCCCCTATGGTTGTGACTTGGCTTATGGAGAGGAGAATAAACCATAAACCCCTAGAGGTTTACTAGTAGCTACATGTCAGGTGGGTTGTTGGCTTCCTCTAGGATACAAAAAAAGCATAGTACAAGTGTTTTAAAGAAAATAAAATTAGTCATTTTCAAAGTTCGTATGAAATTATAAAATTGAAATACAATTTTTAGAAAAATAGAAAATTATTTTTATAATTATCAAATATTCAATTCAATATTTATATATTTCAAAACTATTGTAAAAGCATAGAAAAATTGCTAAATTTGAAACAACTAATTGAAAGTCAAACCAATTTGTGTCAAAAGTGATTATAATATTCTTTGCCACAGGTAGGCAAAGTAAATCACTTTTTGCATTTTCTCACTTCAAGTGATGTTGAAATAATTACATATGCTTCGTCTTTTTTTATTTGTGCATGTCTTTATCCATAATAATTAATGCATCCAAATTTATAACATATTGCATTGGTTTTTTACTAATCGAAAATCATAATGAATGATTTTCTATTGGTTTCATAGATCTTTCTTTTGACTTTTTGCTTCACCCCTAACCATGAGATAAATATTCTTAAAATTATTTCTATAATGTATGATCCTCTAGCAATAAATGGTAATGGTGTAAATGATTTTTTCAACATCCCTCTCAAGGGTTTGATGACTCTATGGTAACCAATATTGTAGGTTATAGAGTGGAGTAGAGTGTGTACACCTCTATATATTTTAGCAGTCAAATCATTGTGAGGGTTCAATCCCGTGTTCCTTAAACAATGGGGTCTCATACACCAATTTCGTGTCTAGCTTGGTCATGGCCTTAAAATGAGATTATTATTATTATTATTATTATTATTATTGCTATTATTCATTAGTCAAGCTTCATTGGATTTGGATTTACTAGTGGGTAAAAATATATGTAGTTAAGGGAGTGTCAATAACATCTTCTAGTGAAATATTTAATATTTTATATATTGGGTTGTAATAATTCAATTTTAGATTACTTTAAACGTAACCTTGTTGTTGTCATTGCTACAGCACCCTCTAAAACGTTTCACTACATTCAAATTTTGGAGCCCACTTCACCATTCTATCTATTGTCACCTTGGTCGTCAAGTGTTGTTATAACTTCTTTTATATGTTTCAAGTGTTCTTGGTCATTTTTGAGTGTCGTTTCATTGATTAGAACATATTTAGTGTATATCATGGTTGTAACACCTTTGTTGTAGTAAAACAACACTTTTGGGTCATAGCCACACACATTTCACCTATTGTGCTTGGGGAATGTTTGTAAAGTGGAGTTTTGATGTTTACTAATCATTGTTCAAGATTTTATAAGTTTCCTTGATCATTGTTTATGTGTCACACTTAATTTTATGTCTAAAATCATCATGTTCGCCCCTTTTCCTATCTTCCAGACTCACACAAATTTTAGTTTCAAACTGGACCCATTAAGGCAAAGAGCACATGAGTGCACTCTAAAACCTTGATCGAGAATTCCTCATTGTTCGAAAGTGTGCCTTGTGCCCTCCAAGGGTGCACAGCGCACTCTTAAAGCACCTTCCCCTTCCTTGTTCTGAATTGGGCTGTTGGGCAGTAGATCGCCCCAAAGCAGGTTTTTGGGGCTTGAAGCCCAAATTTTGGTCAAGTGTAATGTAAAGACCCCACGAAATGTGGGCGCAAAGTGAAAGAGTCTAGGGTTTTCCACCCTAAGATAATGTAATTTAATGTAAAGTGTGTCAGCCTACCCATGGTTTGCGGACCATGGTATTGTATAAATAGAGCGAGGCTCTAAGTGTAAAGGTAGTCTTAATTCTTAAGATGTTTTTGGGATAATGAATTAGCTTTGAGTCTATAAGTTTGAGTCTTGAGTTGTAGTAGTAGGAAGATGCTCTGTAGATGTGTGCGCAAAGACCTAGTATAGTCCGCAACTGTGCATGGACCCCTGCAGCTGAGTGTGCAGGGCGGAGTTGGGATTGTACTTGAATAGAGAAGTAATAAAAGATAAGTTGATTCAAATACTATGTGTCTATGCTTCTATTATATTTATGCACCTCTTTACAGTTTTATGATTGTGCGCACTTGTTACGAATACTGTATGATTAATGAGAATATCGAGTCAACACAATTAAGTTAAGATATATAATAATAGAACAGTAAGGATAAAGGATCTAGATAGTAATTCTTCACACTCTTTACAGAGCTTCATGGAAGCAGTCAAACAAGTTACGATGGACAGACAGCTACGCAGAGCAATGCAAGCGTGCAGGTTGGGTTCACGAATTCCCTAGACTTCACCAATAAATCCCTAGGGTGCAAAAACCTAGTTTCAGCACCCTCCCATACTACCTTAGGTGACACCTCAGTCTGCGCATCGCAGACTATTGCCAAAAGGGATGGTAGTTTTGGGATTTGTTTGGATAAATCACTTTTGAACCTGGGTCAGGCCCCAATAAGCCAAAAAATGGTTTCATTGCTGGGACCGGGATTCGCCTAAAAGATGTCTGATGTCATGCCACTGGAACCCAACAAAGAAGGAATTTTAAGAGTGGTTGGACAAGAAGATTCACGAGTTCATGACACAGGAAAACAGAACTCTGTAGGTATCCAAGAAAAGGTGTCTGGGTTGCTACGTGTATATGGAAATCCACGAGATCTTCTTCACATCTTTTCCTTCTAAATTGTATGAGTGGATCGTGAGGTTAGCTGACAGCTAGGGAAGGTGTAAGCTCGACCAACCAATAGTGTGGACTCCTGAATTAGTGCACAGGCTAGAGGCATCAGAAGATAAGATCGTGTGAGCTGTGGACCATTGGCTCCACCGGATAATAGGGGGGTTTATCGGTGAATTTGCGATAGACACGATTGTGAGCTACAACAAAGCAAAAAAATGATTTATCAAAGGACTGCGAGGTAAGTACATTAAATTTTTGAATACCTAGATTAAGATTCTATTATGTGAAAATTGGGTTATGCGAATACATTAATGTTTGGAACGATGCGGAGCAGAAAGATCTATAAAGGTAGCAGGGAAGTAGGAAATAATCCCTTAATTTCACCATCACGAGAGAGCGAGGAAGAGCTCGCTTGAGTCTCTCTGAGAAGTATGGTTAGTTTGATAAGGCAACATATTTCGCAGTTACCACCTCCACCCATGCCACCTCCCGCTTCACCTCCTTCACCTCCATCTCCACCCACTCCACCTCCACTAACCCCGTAGTTCAACATGGCAAACTCGATCAAGCTACCCACATTCAGAGGAGTAGGGAATGAGGATCCAAACCAGTTCTGGTTTGTAGTAAGAGCATTGTGGGAAGCGCAAGGGGTTACGGATGACAACATTAAGAAGGTTACATTGGTGAGCGCGCTATAGGATCGCATGTTGACATGGTATATCAAGCACTCTAATGACCACCCAAACATAGGGATAGCAAAGATCCAGAATGCGTTGAACAGAGAATTTAGCCGGCTGAAATCAGAGACATAGTCAATCATCGGATTTAAAGAGATGACGATGCTTCCAGGCGAAACCCCCTGGGATATGGACCGGCGGCTGAAGAGTATAATCCACGAGGCTAATATGACGCTCATGGATGCACAACACTGTGCATGGTTTGTGGCATCTCTGACACCACACATGAGGACAACGCTGTCACAACATAAAATTTTTACCCAGGCTGAAGCATTGGAAATGGTGATGAGGTTGCATGAAAACCGATACAAGATCCGGGGCTAGGAGTTCAAAAAGTCCACGCGTAACTACAGAATCTCTGCCTGGAAATGTAGAGCTTGAAGCAGGATAGGGCACCGTGGTCAGAGGCGTGCGAGGAAGCGTGTTGCATAAAATGCAAAGGCCAGCGCCATGACAAAGACCACTGTCCAGTATTCGCAAACTACTTGGTAGGAGGGAGGCCAATGCCGTTGAGACCATAGGCATAGGCAGTGCCAAGTGCAGCACCCACATTATGGTGTGTGATCTGTCAAATAGGTGGAAAAAACATGACGGATAACTGGCATTTGTTGCAGAAGTATACACAGACTCCCCAGCAGTTGTTTTGTAATTTTTGTAGGTTAGTAGGCCATGACAAGTGTACTTGTCGCAGCTACGAGTTAATGATGGATCAGACCCCAACCTATATAATGCAGATAGAAACGTGAGGCCTCGACACAACCGTGAGGATGGCACATGTTGGATTTTAGGGGCGAGGTTGAGGATGAGGAGGAATGGGGCAAGGAAGGGGCCATGGACAGTTAATTTGTTACAATTGTAGAGGACCAAGGCACTACATCCGCGATTGTACCAACCCAATGAGAGTATCCTATTCATACTGTGCTCAGTTTGATCAAGAAATGATAGATTTTCCTACATTGATCACACAGATGCACGAGAAAGGAGTACTCCAGCCTCCTCTGACTCAGAATATCCAAATGATGAGGTCTGAACCACGTGAAGAGGACCCAAATGTGAACATGATGCTCAGAAGTGGTGCAACCACAGGGGAAGATAAGGGGAAGCAACCTGAGGAAGATACATGGGTTTGCAAGGCTCCTACAAAGGAACCTGAGTTTGACTTAAAATGTGCAAAGGAGATGTTCATGGAAGCTAAGAAGAGCTTCGCGGAAGCCTCTACTTCAGGTAGTAAGGATCAACCGGAGCCAGGGATGGATCCTTATATGCTTACTACCTTTTTGGAGACATGCATGAAACTGCTGCATGATAATAAGGCAGTTAAGGGACTATAAGAGTTGATCACCACATGCGTGGGGTCAGGGGAACCATGCATAGTCTGGAAATTTAGGAAGCATACATTGTGCATCTGGAGGGAAATGAGACTTACAACGTAGATTGGTGAGTATGAAATGGATTGGGTAATCCTAGACCTAGGTTTGGATGCGAATGTGTTACCAAAATAGACGTGGGAATGTATGGGCAAGCCCACATTACAATGGTCCCCTATTCAATTACGAATGGTGAACCAACAAATGATTTTTCCCATGGGGAGGTTGCCAGGGGTAACAGTTGATATCGAAGGCGCGAGCACACATACAGACTTTGAAGTAATAGAGATTGTTGATGACAAAAACCCCTATCATGCGTTGCTAGGAATAGATCGGGCCACCGATATGAATGGAGTCATAAACCTGAAGAAGTGGAAGATGATATTCGAGAAAATGTCCCTACGTGTGGTAGTTCCGCTAGACCTAGCTAAAGGAGTGCCTTGCAAAACAACCCCCCATTTCATCTTTATTATTATCTACAAGACCATTAAAATATGAAATGGGTCCCTTTCAAAATAAAATTGATGTCAATAATCCTTACTTTATAGAAATCCGATAAAGACAAGAAGAGCAATATCTCCTTCAAATATTGGAAATAAAGCAAATATGTATGCATCCAGCGAACAAAAGGCTTCCCCCGACCCGATAAAGCTATCGGCGATATCGGCCATCGGCATTCCCTTGTGCATTACTATCGCGCCCATCAGCCAAAGCCCCGACCCGATAAAGCTATCGGCGATATCGGCCATCGGCATTTCCTCGTGCATTACTATCGCGCCCATCGGCCAAAGTCCCGACCCGATAAAGCCATCGGCGATATCGGTGATCGGTGGTTCCTTTCGTATATCAAGTATTGCTCATAGACATCTCTCCGACCCGATATCGGCAATCGGCGATCGGTGGTTTCTCTTGCCAAAACTTTAATGCGCATAACCCTTTCCCCGATCCGATATCGGCGATCGGCGATCGGCGTTGTTTGAAACATTGTTAAAACTATCCTCGCGCCCCTCCCCGATTCGATAAGATAAGGCACAGTTCTCCAAGAAAAGTCATTAGAATGATTGGAAAGCTCGAGTTAATAACAATTAAGGCATAATCATTCCCACTCGGCCGCCGGTACGCCCATTGCATGATTTACAAGATTTTTAGGCGAATATTGCACTAATGAGCATTTATAAGGTGGCAGGTCCTATACGGCCCCTTAATGAATCCATCCTTTCAAATCTGCCTATAGATCATATCCGCGCTGTTTTAATAAAGGAAAAGTATATCGACGTTCTTCTTTATATCTTACTCTCAGTTGCGAGTGTTATTATTATCTAGTATTACGCCAAAACCACCCTTCTGTGCAGATTACAGATTTGTCAAGCAATTCAGGCATTATGGGAAAGAAGCAGAAGAAGGTTGTAGGCGAATTACCATCCACGCCACAACTTATAGTAAACAGTAAGAAGGGATTGATATCAGATACAACGTGCGCGGGACTCGCCAGAACTACCTGGCAAGGAACTTACGATTTGCTGGAAGCCGAGAAGCCTAAGCAGGTGGTAGAGGAAGCTACGACAGATTCTACCAAGAAATCAGAATGCACTCTCAAGGACTTGGCCGACTCTTTCCTACATAGGATAGCGGCAAGAGAGCAAATGCTTCCATACACCGATGTAATCAAATGGGCAATTGAAGAAATTCCTATCAGGGACAGAACTTTCGTTGCGAAAGATGGAAGAATTTTTGGGTCCTTCAAGCCAGAGGATTTGAGGCAAATGTATCATTTGCCTATGCCAGAGAAGGTTTACAATAGCGCATTCCTGGAGAAGTTCGCGAGTGAGAATGAAATTGAGTCTGAGCCTATCAAGGATTGGAGGCAGAATCCAACTAAGCACAAGCATGAAGCCTCCGGTAAGTACTCAGTCGACTCCTTGTGTTCACCATATTGCTATGCCGCTATAATGATGTGTAGATTATGGGGTTTGCATGATTCCGCCAATTTTACTATCGAAATGGTTCCCCTCATGGAGGCGGCAATCAACAGTTGGATTATGGATTGGGCCACCATCCTTTCGGATAAGCTCGCCCTTGCCATCCAAGAATATAGGAATAAGACCAGAGTTAGTGAAAGAATAATCCCCCCATTCTATTACAGTGCTTATATTTTGGATACCCTGTGTTTTAATTCCGAATTTCCCATTCTCGGTTGGAGGTGGACCGCACAGGACCCCTCCCCCATCCATATTTACCATCGTAAGATGTGGAAGTCATCTCATAAAGCTTACTTGTACCATATCTGTAACGGTTTCATGATTCTTATCTATTACGCCATTTTTAATAAGCCCATTCCAAGGATTTCTTACTTAGCCTCTTTTGACCTGCCATCAGTAGGTAGCTGGTTTGGTGAAGAATATTTTACTTATGTTAGAGTTTTTGGCAGTCAAGCCAACCCCCATGTCCTTCCATTATACGTTCCTGATAAATTGTTAGCCCGGGAAATTGCCTACCAACTTTCAGCAAATAGTACCACACAGACTCTTAGGGTAAAGCAAAAAAGGGGCTGGCCAACTTTTCCTCTCAGATGTGGGGTTTTCACCCTGCATGATTTAAAACATGCAGAAAAAGAAGCCACAAAAATTCAAGCCCTACATCTTCCTATACTCCCAAACAGAGCATATGACCCCAAGAAATATGCATATGCCGCTCTTGAACATGCCAAGTTATCAACATTTGAGCACAAAGAGGATATTTTTGATGATATATTTACCTCAGCAGAATCAATTGGTCAGGCCTGAGAAATTGCTAGAACAAGGTATAAAGACGAAGGGTTATCTAAATTCAATAGGCTCAGGCAGCAGAGGTTGCAAACTCTGCCCCTGGATTTAATAATGCCAACCCAAGCATCATCTTCAAGTGAGCCTGATAAGCAACGTCAGAAAGAACCCCCTGCTACAATGAAAACCAAAACTAATGAGCAGGAGGAACAATTGAAGAAAGATCAAGAGGATAAATTGAGACAAGAGTAGGCAAAGC
Organism: Pinus taeda; assembly: GCA_000404065.3. Classification (NCBI taxonomy): domain Eukaryota; kingdom Viridiplantae; phylum Streptophyta; class Pinopsida; order Pinales; family Pinaceae; genus Pinus; species Pinus taeda. Next base: position 5,266 of record APFE031147755.1, on the reverse strand, counting down.
GTTCAGCTAAAGAAAAAGAAGAACTCTTAAAACGAGAGCAAGCAGAATGCTTAAAGAAAGAAGAGGAAGACAGACTAAGAAGGGAGCAAGCAGAGATCCAGCAGAAAGAACAGGAACGGCAAAAGAAGGAGAAACAAGAACAACTGCTCAAGGAGTTGCAATCCAAGAAAAATACCCCCGATACTAATAAAGGTACTGACACAGACCCCGAGCTGCAAAAGGAATGGCAGCATTTTAGTACCATTATCGACGGAACTAAGGATTCACAGAATACAGAGACTCCTAGAAGCAGCGGCATACAGAATGAAGGCTCATCCCAGGTTTTGAACAAAACCACCGGCCCACCTAAAGTAATGAATGTAGAAATAATTCCAAAAGGTCCTAGTGAACAAATCACCCTCCTGGTAGAAGACATTCCTCCGCTGAACGTCTTCTACAGCCCGAAACATAAAGCCGTAGTAAAGAGATCAAGAAAAAGGCAGAGGATTGATCAACCTCCCCTCTTTCCTGAACAATCACTTTCGGGCAACGTAGTCTGGAGAGAGAAACTTGATCCCTCTGATGACCTGACCAAGTTGTCACAATATGCGGGAGCTTATTCAGCTGCCACTATTGACAAAGCCTCAGAGGTAGCAGTTCTCTTAAAGACAAAGGACCAGGAGATTTTGACTCTTCAAACAGAATTAGCAGATGTCAGACAAAGGGTAATGCAAGCTGAGCAGCAATCAACAGGACACCAGCAAGAAACAGTGCGCATAAGTGAGCAGCTATTAGAACAGCATAAAATCCATAGCCAATTGGTGCAACAATGGCAGGAGGAGAAACAGTCAATCACCCAAGCAGCCATCCAAAGACAGAGCGAGTTGACAGAAGCATTGGAGCAGCTAAAGGTAGCAAATGAGCAATCTTTAAAAGCTAAAAATGAATATATTGCTCAAATTACAGCACAGTTGGAAGCCATTAAGGGAGATGCGCAAATACAAGAATTCAAAAAAGAGGCAATGATAATCAACAAAGCACTTGTATCCCAAGTTAAACTCTTGGCGCAATCCCTTTCTCAGGCGGAACCTCTCTGTGAATTGGCTACGACTGTAAGTGACCAGGTAGAAAAGATTAGAGCAGAGTATAATCAAGCCGAAGAAGATATCTCAAACTATCTTGAATGGCAAGATTCAAAGTCAGGTAAGAAAGCCAATTTACCTCGGATATTGGAAGTCCATAAAAATATATTGTTTACAGAATGGCAGACACAAATATTAAAGGCAGAAAGAGCAGCATCAAGATGTACATTAACCGCTAGTAATTTGGCCGATCTAGTAAATGATACTCTATATTTGGCCAATATTGCTTCCCAATGCACGCCTGGCAAAATTACTACCGCATATACATTGGAACAAACATGCTACCCTGATTTAGAGAACAGAACAAGGTTAATTACCGCGGTTAACTCTTTAGACATGGATGCATATTGGCGGTTTCTAATCAAGCCGCATGAACAAAGATCTGCTCTCAAATGCCTAACCGATGCCGTGCAATACATGATCCCCGAGATCCAGGACTCCACCTATGCTGCCCAGCTCAGTTCCAGGCTCAACAAACCTCCTGAAGTTGAGTCAATGCTCGCCATCAATCAACTCAGGTACAAGGGAAAGCAGTCGACAGAGTGATTCATCGTCCAGCTCCTCCGATCGCCAACAAAAAAGGAACAAGAATTAATTGACATCAGCTTAGTTAGCTTTTCTGTTTTGATAGATATTTTAGATTAGCATAGTATTTATAGACCCTTTCATGCATTTAGAAAGGTTCGTAAAATTTTGTATAAGACTTAACAGACTGAAGTTTGCACTACTGTGCTTCAGCCTCTATTCTTTTATGAAACTC
>APFE031147750.1:4283-23132 GCA_000404065.3 Pinus taeda | reverse complement strand
GAGGACAATAATTTTATACAGAAGCATCAAGAACTACTCAAGCGTTGAGGACAACAATTTTTGAAGGAGAGGGCCATGTTAGGCCCCTATACTACTAGTGTAACCCCTTATTGTTATTAGTACAACCCACTTATTATATTGATGTACCCATGTAGTGCCCATATTGTTACTATTGTGCCCCATAGAAGCCCACTATTGTTATTATTGTGCCCTTACATTATCATTGTTATGTCGGCTGTGATTATGTTATGACCCCTTAGACTCCTATATGAAATGAGGTCTTTTCATTTGTATCATCCAAGAATTGTTCATTTATGTAATGTAAAGGAGGTTGCCCCCTCGAAGATGCTGAATTCTAAGGCGTTGATCTATCTTTTCTATCTTTTCTTGAGCTAGTTTCATAACACAACCTCTATACCCTGATTTGTTTACTAAAGAGAGTAGACTGGCCATTATCTCAAATAGTTTTTACTCTTTACTAGTCGGTACAGGTTGTGATCAGGTACAAGTAGGTGATGTCTTACAATCCATTATATGTGGGGGTACCAATCACCTAACCTCTCTCTTGCCTAAGACTCTTCCAGTTGATTCACGTCATTCTTGGGAATCTAAAGAATCTGTTCTTTTGAACTTCCAATCTATCAATGTTCAAACACCTAATCAAATGAACAATATATTCACTAGTGGTTGTCTTGTCACATCTAATAATGACCATATGCATTTGCCTATTGATATTACAAAACCTTTGATATTTAATGACCTACCATTTGAGGGTTCAGAGATTTTTTAGGATGGTTAGGCACTTTAGCGTTTGCTGATGGTTATGTGAGGTCCTCACATTCTTAATGAAATCCACGAACAAATTCAAACTAATTTTTCTGAAATTATGGTTTCTGCACTTAGATCCTCTGATATCTCAATTTCACCTAAAAAAGGCCCATATTTTCAAATTCATTAAGTTGATCATCCTCAACATCATGATAGGATTGTTGATTGGCTTGAAGTATCTTATTTGGAAAATGTCTCTACAAGTTGGTGATATCTTGCATCACTTGTGTTGGATTTAGGGTTAAACACAAATCAATGTGTGTCATGGAAAGATGATTATGGTTTTCAAGTTTATCATGTTTTTACCAAGATATGATTGCAGCTTGGCTCGAACAATTATTTCTGGAATGTTTTCTTGTAAGTAGACATGACTCTCTTGCTCTTGTGCATGTTTCATAGGTAATCTTTGTTCTTTTTGCACAATTATTCATACTGGTTTTAATCGTGGACATCTTAGTTCTTGCAGGTTGGGAACTATTTCAGTGGTTGCATTGGAAGTTTCATCTCATCTGAACCGATCTCCTCTTTAGTTAAATTAGGGTTTTATGTTTAGATTAGTGTAAAATTTTTTAATTAGGGTTTGATTTGATGGTTAAGATTTTATATACACTTTGTTTTAATTTCTTTATTGTCAATAGTTAGTTCGCTTCATGAAACTATGCATTTACCTTGCATTCATGTCCTTGCATTGCTCATTGTTACATCATGTCAAAAACTCTTTGCATATACATTTCATGACTCTTTTATTGTATTTATCTTTCATTTTATCAGTCGATTCCTTCCTTGCATTAGCATAGCGTTGCATTGTATAATAAGTCTTTCCTGTTGCATTGTGTCATGCATTCATCTTCTTGCATAACATATGTTGGTTGTTGCCCTAGCCTTGCAATTTTTCTTTGTTGTGTGCAACCACATGACCCTTCACAACCCTGGAGTTCTTCAAACCTTTGTTGATGTGACTGGCTTTCTTATGCCTATGTTGAAACCCTAGCATAGCTTCACCTTTCTCTAATGTTGAAATTCTAAACCTAATGATTGCATATGGTTGTGGTGCCTTCTCCGAGAGGTAGCCTCTCATAGAATCAATAATAAAATTGCCTCCAAAAGTTGTGTTCTATCATTCTATCTCTTTAATAAGGAAAATACGACCAAGTACGTTTGGATAACCCTAATTAGTTCAAATCACCTATATCTGTAGCCTTAACCTTGTTTCCAGCTTGGTCCTAGATATTTCCTAGTATGTGTTCATTGTTCAATCGTAGATGTGATGTAGAAGCAAGGCATGAGAGAAAACCTATATTAGAATATCTTTCAATTTCTATCAAACAAGAAGCAACCTCTCTTACCTATAAAATAAGTCGGGAACCCTCATCTACCCTGGCGTAATAAATGCCCAATAAATAATGTCAATGTGCACATGAAAGGAAATAAAATTAAGTAAAGATTAAAGGATTTAGAAAGGCTTCAAGCGCATAGAGGTGATGTGACGACTCTGTTGAGGTACTAATTAGGCTCGCCGACAATGGAACAATGCTTGTAATTTCTTGAAGTGACCCCGCTAGGGTACTATATAGGCATACTGGCAATGGAGCAACACCAAAAACCTATTTTAAAATTATGAATAAAATAATCTCTTTGCCTTGTTCTATGCATTGTCATTAACTACTAGAACATGTGAACTTCTAATTTTGTGTTCAATGACTAACAAGACCTAGCTAAGACACAAGGGAAGGACACATTTGTAAAGGTCAAAGTGATGCAAGAGGTAACCATAGTGTCGGTTCAATATTTCCTTGCATTACTATTTAGACTCAATCTATTGCAGGGATGTAATCAAAGATGTTGGGTTCTACCCTATTCTTTCCTCAGGGCATTAGGGTTATAATCGGGTTTTGGAATTGGTCGATTTCCCCATGAACCATTCTATTAAAACCTATAGGTATACCCCCCTCCCATGATGCATGTCATCTTCACTCTTCTTGACTTTCCTCAAAGCTTGATCGTGCCTATGCATTAGGGTTTTGTTGATAACTTCACCTCACCATGGTCCTCATCCTCCCAATTTCATTAGGGTTTGTAAAATGTTATCTTTCCTCTTGCATCTTTGTAACCCTAGATTTACATGATTAAGGATCCAAGCTTGCCTTGCATTAATCCTCACCCTCCATATGCATGATTCACAAGTACTTCAAGGAACTTTCTCTATAAGTACACCATCACCATGGGAAACACATAATATTAAAGTCACTTACAATTAGTGGCTCCATTAAATGCTTAAATTTAAAATCCATTTCCAAATTGAAGCATGATTTTCTCAACCCATGTAATTTATAACATATTTGTTTGTATTATTTATGGTTTTGTTGTAGCAACTACAACCACCCTCCAAAATTTTGTATGTGCATCAATTTTGGAGTCTTCCTTCCTATCCACAGGAGCTTATCTTGCACTGTTTTCAGGTATTCATTTTATGACTGAGACTTATCATTTTCATTTATGCTTGTGTTTGCTTGTTTCCACACCTAGCTGATCCCTTGACTCAGTCTCACAGTAGTTCTGGGCTTGCCTCCAGAAACTGCACAGTCCTTGAGGGCAAGCAACCTTGATGATGGTAATTACACAGTTCTGACTGACAGTCAGCCTTGAGCTTAGAAATTGTGTAGTCCTTGAAGGAATCCTAGCACTAAGCCCAAAACCTACGCAATTCCTCATTGAGCTCTGAAACTACGTAGTGCACTAAGCCAAAAAGTTGCCCAGTTCACCATAATTGCGCAGAAATTCTCGATAATGTTTATGGCGAGTTTCCCCAAAAAAGAAAAAGATAAAACTAAAAAATCATCCCTAAAAAATAGGGATCTATTTTTAGTATCCGGAAGGAGACACTTTCACTATTTTTAGAAACTTCTGCCAAGTGTCGCTTTTACCTTTATTTTAGGCATGCATGTCATAAACCCTAATTCACTCAAATCTATTTAATAGATGCCTACAAAGATCATTTATACATTTGATCTTGGAGCTTTATCATTCCCGAGGAGATTAAGGAACCTTTGGTGGGGTCGGCGTCGCTTTTCTGGGTGAGTTTCCCTTTTTTCATCTTTTGCCGCCTTCCTGTTGCTTTTTGTTGTTTCTCTTGTGTGAGTGTTGTTCTACTTATTTATCTTAATAGTTATGAGAAAAGTGCTTCAGTGTAAATCACATGATAGTACATTTGTCGACGCGTTTCGAACCAACGAGTGTGGTTCATCGTCAGGACAAGTTGAAGAACCAGATCATAGCTGCATATTATTCGTAAGTCCCTCTTATCTGTGAAGGATCCTATCGACCCTAAGGACATGAAGGGAGTCTATATTATTCCTTGTTCCTGTGGGACCCCCTATATTGGTGAGATTGGGTGCTCCATTAATCAAAGAATTAGTGAGTACGCATCTGATATTAAGCACAGGAGAACTAAGTCTTCCGCACTAGCAGAGCATGCGGAGAAGACCAAACATCATGTTTTTATTGAGGAAGCCAATGTTATTACTAGAGTTTCGTAGTTCCACCACCGTAAATTTAGGGAAGCCATTGAGATTGAAAGAAGGCCAAGCAATATCAATAGAGATGACTGTTGGAAGATCAGTAGTTGCTGGGTCCCGACCCTCCACCTCCTAGTCATTTCCTTCCCTTCCTCCCCTCCCTCTTTTAATAGCTTATTCTAGAGATTTCCTCTTGATATCCTTTTACCGTCTTTCTTTAGCCATCATTCTTTGATCCTCTTTGGATTTCTTCCTTGGCTTATTGTAGTCCTTTTCATACCTTTTTTAAAGGGTTAAATTATATATTATAAGATATTTAAATAGCAAATTTATGTTCTAATAAATTTATGTTAACTAGTTACCCATCCCTCAATTTAATACTATTATAATAATAAATCCTTGGAATTACTAATTTCCCTAAAACTAGTAATACAGGTTCCTATTAGATTACTAATAAATTGATACCCTATCCATTGATAGTAAGTATAATACCATTATCATAAAGAATATTACTTTTAATACCAATATTAATAATAATAATAATATAATAATAACGATAATAATACTAATCTGAATGATCTTGTATAAGATTATTTTAGTTAATGTTAATAATATCCATAGATTTATTAATACTTAAATAACCTTACTATTAAATTTATGTTAATTAGCTACACATGACATTGACAATAAGATTAATACTATAACATTATTAGAATAATAGTAGATTTATTATTAGTTATTATTAAATCCTTTTGATTACTAACAATTATTGTCCCTAGATATATTGATTCTAGAAATTTTTCCGGAATACTATTATTATCTTTTCACTTAAATTACATATGATAAGTATCATAATAATATTTTAGCATAATAATACTATATAATTAAACAATTTGAATAGTCAAATCTAGTCGTTTATCAAGCCTGACCTAATTTAGCCGTTTTTTCAATATAGTTGTTTTTTAGTCAAAGCTAGCCATTGGAGGATCTGCTCTCCCTATTTAATATGCAGCCATGATCTGGTCCTTCAACTTGTCTTGACGATGAACCACACTCATTGGTTCGAAACGCGTCGACAAATGTGCTATCATGTGATTTATGCCGAAGAACTTTTCTCATAATTTTGACATGGATCAAAAAAGCCTCAATTCAACTATTTTCATAGTTACTGGTGTTTCAACTTGTTTTAACTTGTAGAAGTGTTGTTCTAAGTTTTTGTTTTCCTTACACAAGTGTCGCATCTATTTTCTTGTTTTTGGACTGATGGTCATTGTTGCGACAACTCTCCTCACATACTTGATTTTCCTTCTATTTGATTACTTGTTGAACTTGACCTACATGGATTTATTCATACTTATTCATTTTTCACTCAAGCTCACATCATCACTAACTTCTGCTCATTTTCCACACTTCCACCGGGAAAATCTGCACTTGCTTTGACAAGATCTTTTCTTACCCAGTTGGGCACTGCACAATCCTAAGTCTCAAACCACAAGCTTGGCCTCTGGAATTGCACAGTTTGCATTACAAGCTAGGCCAACTAGGCACTTCGCAGCTCCAAGGCTCAACATGTCACCTTAGCCACTGAGATTGTGTAATGCGTAGTCTCTTCCTAGGATGGGGTTGTGCATTGCGCAGTCCCAAACCTCAAGCTTCATCCTTGGTTGTTGGGACTACATAGTGCACAGTCCCCACATTCAGCCAGTATCCCTTGTTGAAAAAAAAATGTACAATCCTTCTCTCTAGTTCCCTGTTTTTCTACTTGATCATGCTTTGAAGGTAGATTTGATGAAGCTAGTATTTGCTTTCCATGAGTATCTTTTTTATCCCATAGGTACCACACTTGTGAGGCACTTTTCTCAAGCATTCATTGTTACCTTGGCACCAAATAGCTTCAAAAGTGACCACTGAAAGAAGTACTGGGGAAGCAGTTGAGCAAACATCATTTGACTTTCTAGTGTATGCAGACACTCAATTATTTATACAAAAGGGGTCAACATTCACATGGCAATAAGTTAATGAAGCTCTTTCAGCAAACATCCTTGAGACAGATCTAGAGTACCGACAGGTTTATCTCAGTATTAGGTAGTTAGGACTACACAAGGTTGCTTGCAGGTATCTGACCTTCCCATGTGAAGATATCATTAGTTGGATTGTCTCACACATTGATGAGAATACCATGACATTGAGTAGTGCTAGCGAACAGAAGCTTGCCACCTTTTGGGCAGAAGATTATCAATGCATATATCACTTTTCCAAGCCTGTGAAGCTTATGGACTCATTATTCTATGCCACCAATAGTTATGTGAACACAAGGGACATTATCAAAGGCTGGGTGAAAGAGCCATTGATGTTTCGACAGACACCCACCCATTTATACAAGACAAAGTCCCTTAGGAAGTCCTACCAGCTCTTGGTTATCTTAGCTTGTAGGATCCATGGTCTGTAGAGCACAAAAACCTTTCCTGAAGGGTGGGCAGTCTTATTGAACCAGGTTGTGAACGAGGGGAATTCATTCAACTGGTCAGATTTGTTGGCTTCATAGTTGAGAACCCATGTAGCACAGGCCTATAGTCCTCCTGAAGGTGAGCAAGCAAGGTTTTATATTTATGCATATTTATTGGATGCAATCCGTGCATAGAACCAGTTTCCTAGCATGAACTGGAAATGGACACCATGAGAATTGCAGTCATCGAGGAGTAATGGAACAACTAATTTACCACTTCAACATCCTTCTTTAAAAGCTCATCTTTGAAGAAGATCTGCCTTGCATGTCACAAGGAGAAATGGAGGCGATAGTAGACATCGCAGATTGGTATGCCTCACCAAGTGGAAACTCCCTTCGAGTGTTCAATGGAGAGAAGCCTCTACATTTTTTACCAGGGTATGCCACCGACAAGCTTGTCATGCAAGAAGTGTCATATCATCTCGTCACAGGGTTTTCAACAACTTTGCATAGGAAGAAGAAAGCACCATGGCCCACTCTTCCTCTGCAAATTGGATTATATGAGATAAAGAATTTGAAAGTCAAGGATACCGAGGGAAAGGAGATAGTCAAGTTTTCATTCGGTACTCGAGACTTTAATCTATATGATCCCTGTGGTGTTTGTAGATATCACTGTGCAAGAATTTTATTTCAATGAATCAACGGGGAATTTCATTGGCCAGAGGAGGATCCATGGAGGAATTGCTACAATGCCTCCAGACTCCATGAGTCGAAAATTTTAGCAGGGAATTCACATGATACTCCACGAATGGTATCAATTCCAGAAGAAATAGCAGCAGAAGGCAACAATCCCATGTAGGACAAGGTAAAGAGGAATCTTTTCAACAATCTGTAGGGAGAACAAAGTTGCAAAATGAAAGTAGATCCTATTATCATGAAATCATCTTTAGCCACATAAATAAAGAGGAAACATAGGATACAGAGGGAAGAGGGGAGGAAGAGAGAAAAATAGAGGTTGCAAGAAGCAGAACTAAGGTTGCAGGAGACAAAACAAAATATGAAGGAAGAACAAGAGTTGAGGAGGAGAGAACAAGAAGAGAAGCAGAAGTAGGAAGAAGAACAAAGGCAAGGCGTAATGGTAGAAGAAACAATGCCAATACAGGTTGAAGAGCAAGAAAATAATGAGCCAACAACTGAGGAGGAAGGTGAACATATGCGGGATCGAGAGCTTTCTCAACAGATTTTGCACTTGATTGAAGTAACAAACGTGGAGATGGAACATGAGCCGCAAAATAAATATGTTGATCTAATTTCAAGTACACCAGAGGTCACCATTCAGTCTCCACCACCTCCAGCAACAGAGCCAACCTCGAGAGAGGAAGGGGATGTTGTTTCCCTTAATGATGATCCAATAATGGATGTGTACAATCTGTCATTTGACGAGTTCCAAGAGGATTGTACAAGCATGAAGTAAGAATTTTATGGATGATCACTCATCACCTGAATTTGTTAGAGAAAGGGTGATAGTGGGGACACCATGAAGCATCCAAATTCCATTATCAAAGCCAAATTGGCCTCTGCAGGAGCAACAAGATCTAACATTCAATATTTGATGGCCAACAATGAGCAATTGGCATAGAAATTGCAGATTGTCAGGCAAGAGGCAGAACAACTTTGTGTAGCAACAATGAGTGCAATTTCCACGTAGGGTTACTTGTAGGAGATGATAGCAGTAATACTTGTTGAAGTATCAACACTTGGAGAAACCATGCAGAAGCTTTCTGAGGGGTTTTTGGTCATACATAAATTAGTCTTCCGTTTGTATAGACAACAACAACAGAGCATAGATCTTGTTAAAAATCTCAAAAATATACAAGCTGCCATCACCTATGTGAAAGAATGGACAATGTGATGCAAAGGGGGGCTGCTTGACTTAGTGAATAAAATGAAGCCACTGGAAGAGTGGAGAAAGCGAGAGTTCAGATATTGATGCAAAACAACAAACATCTTGCCTCATTTATTGGTAACATTCAGGGCTCATATGTATGGTTGTCCAGTAGTTTGGATGTCTTGGTGAAAACACATAACATCCCATCAGTCTGTTTGCTCACTAAATCCAAAACCAAGAACCAAGTTCGACAGGAGATCGAAGAGTACTTAGAGTAGTTGAGACAAATTTCCACCAAGGAAGATTTGGAGCTGAATAGATAGAACATGCAGAACTACATCGGTGGTCCTGCTCAAATAGAACAATGTTGCTCATGCTTCAAAATGAACTTGAAACTGGTTCCAACACATTGTACGCAGATTCCATGGAGGCTAGATTCTGCTTCCAGCCATACACCATCATGCAGTTTGGTTATATCATCACACAGGACCGAGCTTAACACTAATATGTCACCGAGAAGCATCAAGTGGAAGTTGTTGAGCTAGAGTTTTACCAAAGTCAAGCATCATAATGTTGTGTCTTATTAGGTTGTCAAGTTGCCTCTGCCATATTTTGTCTTATATTGGTACAAGTGTAAAATGTAATATTATTTGTAATTATGTTGTAGGTGAAATTCCAAGTGTCAATGTTGGAATATGAAGAGTCATGATGTAATGTAATGATTCCTTTTGTAAATAATTTGAAGAGTCATGAGGGTAGTCCAAAGGTCATAAAGGAGAGTTGAAGAGTCGCCCCTCTTATTATAAATAAAACCACATAACTCATTCAACGGGCTTTTGGGATACAATATTTTGGCTAGGCTTAGGCTTAGAAGGAGCTTGGGAGTATTCGTAGCACAAAGCGAGTATACTTCTTTGGAGGAGTAGGTGTTCTTGACTTTAATGCTCCACTATTGGGTGTAGTGGTCATCAATGGTGTATGTATCAATGGAACTTTCATCTATAATAAAAATCAAAGCCAACACGGTTTCATGCATATGTTGTATAGTAGGACTATTCTTGTTTCATTTTCAATTTATGTTATTTTACTTACACTTATGATTATGAATTATTTCGTTTTCATTTGTATGAATCTTGTGAATGTGTGTTGTTATATTAATTCATTACGTTAACTTGTGGACTATTACGCATCTTATCTTGTGATGTAATTACACTCGTGTGCTCATTTCAAGCTACGTACTATTACAGGCTTTGAAGGGGCACACTTCCTTTCCCCTTCGTGTGTTGGAATCTTCATGCATGGTACTTGACTTTCCGCAGGGTCACTCGCTTGCTCTCACCCAAAGTTATCATGCTTCAATCTACACATTTTCCCAGTCAAGGCATAACATTACCACCCACTGTTGGGACTCCTATTCCAAATGGCGTGAGGTATAATTGGGAATTCATATCGGGGCGATCCCCTGAATGTTGGCGGGTCTAGCACTGTCAACAGTTTCATGCTCATTGAGCAAATTATTTTTTTATTATTATTTGTTTTGTTTTATGATCTCACATGAAAATTATCACTTTGGTAAACTATTTTGTTTTGTTTCACTTTCTTTTCAGTAAATTAAGTAAATGTGTCTTGGATACACATCAAACGAGGCAACACTTGCATTAAATAAAACTTTGACATGACACCACTCAAACATCGGAAGAATGGAGGACTTGGAATTATTGTAAACACAACATACAAAGTAGTAAAGGAAATGAATGCATACATTAATTAAAGAAAGAATTGAAAATTTTCAGATATGTTATGTTGCAATGACAAAAGGGGAAGAGCATTTTGACAATTGATATCAATTTTAGCTCATTATAAAAGGCGTTTGGGACCACAAATAATTATTTTGAATAAAGCAGGTGTTCGTTTAATGTAATAAGGTATCGAACATGATGTCTTACAAAGTTCCAAATACAAAAACAATACACACTCTTAAATTATCCACAAGGCACAAGTCGCAGAAAGGAGGTAAGACCATTAGAATAGGGCAACACATACCCGGAAAAGGAACGCTTAAGCTACACATGGTAAGGAGAAATAATTTCAAGACATTTTATCATAGGAAAAATTTCTAAACCTAGTTAAATGTGCAAGAAATGTCATGGTCACTATTCAACGTTACGCTAGGGTTGAATTTAACAAGAATTATGATGGTGCTGTCAGTCACATGAAGCATGTTCCAAGAAAACTTACAAGATAGTTGGCACATGCTAATTAGACATTCTAGGATTCATGCAATGGGCACGACAAATCAAAACAATGTTTTTTAAATCCTGCAACCCAAAGGAATGAAATCTATTTACTGATGCGTTGCTACCTCAAAAGCGAAGAAACCATTCAAACATTGTTGCACCTTTTAAAATAACCTTGAGCCATTCAAGATGCAATATCATAATGATCAGTGATCATTTATGTATTGAACCATTCAAAGAGGGCATTGGTGTTTTCTAGGGAAAAACATATCAAAAGGAAAGTGCCCTAAGGAATGTCCTAATGATGGTATGTGCAAACAAAGTCATTACACAAAATAAAAGGGGAAAAATGGTGCACTTGGAAAAAGGGTTATTTTCTCAAGTCCACGAAAAATCTAAAGAGCCATCCCCATGTGGCATTTAAAAGCCACGCATCATGCCAACGCATGGTACCATGGATATTCCACGTATTAAGCCTGTCAGGGTTATCCAAGAGTACATGCATATTAAGCATTCTCGTTACAATGGAAAGAGTTTGTCCTTGGAAAACAAGGTGAATGCAATTCATATGGAGAAGTTTATCACACCATTTGAAGGGGGATGGGAGTTACAGTGAGAACTTTCTTGATCAATAGTTTCTTAGGAGATATTTTCCATCCCGCAATGAAATGCATATCGTTGTGTCACTGACATAATTTACGTTTATGGGAGTTGTCACATAGCCTCAAAATTTTTCTGTTTTGACTTAGTTTTTTACAAGAGGAAGCTCATGTAGGGTAACCCACTACCAATAATCTCATGTTACATCAAACCACAGTATGTAGTGTAGGCCAAAACTTCAGTTGGTTGGAGGTTGCAAGTCACCAAGGGAACGATCGTACTCAAATGTGACCTTCCTTATTGACCAAAGTGAAACCATCCCTATGAGATTAAGACCACCTACAAGTTGCATAATTGCAATGGACAACCCCATTGATGTGACCTACATGTATGACCTGCCTACCATGCAACTTTGCGACTTCTCTTAGTTTGTCCATCTTCAGATTGCATTTCCAAAATGCAACATCTGTCCCTGCCACATCTCCCTAGGGTGTACGATCGCAGTTTTGTGTTCCAGCCATGCAGCCAAAGCCATGATAATGTCTTTATATATATGTGAGTGTCCACAAAATGCATTAGTTGCATGCTTCATCATTGTGAACAAAATACATGCTTGAAACATTAAAACCACATGACAATACATGGGATATCGAAAAGCCAAGATATAGTTTTTATAGTAGTGCGTACATCATTGTTACAGTAGTCATGAAGCTGCCAAAAAGCATGGCACCTAGGTATGTATGTGGTTAACACTAATCGTTGTAAACGAAACAATGATTGAAAGGATTTCCTAACAATCTGCACACGTTGCATATTGTGGTTTATTCCATCATGTCTAATTGTTGCATGGGTCTTTAGAGAACTTACTCCTTTGATTTTGAAATACTCCTTCAGCGAATTATTTCCCTGACACTCTTAGAAGAGAATGGTTTTAAGAAGATGTTACTCTTTGTGTCATTCTACACAGTTTCATGCCTTCTGCTGTATTTTCATTTCTCATGATGCTCAACACAATTGACACCATGTTGGATGAATAAAAAATATCATGATTTAGATGTGCAATGTTGTCATTTCTTTGCATCCTAAGTGATCATGGAGGATAAGCTCACACAGTTTCACCTCCCAATGGCGAGTTAAACTAATTCACACTTTTTGAATGCGACTTACATAATCTTAATTACATTGGGTCAAAAGATTGCAAATGGGAACCCTGGAGAGAAACAGGAAATACAATCAGTTTGCAAGTTGTGACTATGTCGCCTCCAGAAAGTCACGTCTCCCAAGGTCGCAAAGTCGCATACCAAAGCCATAGGTAAGTTACCATGGGGTGCGACTTGCACTAAAACACAACCATGAGACCCCCTCCAAATGATGAAATGTGACCTTGCTTATGTGGCTTTTCACCTCCTATGATTTACATTTGTAGAGTTTCTAGGAGATAAATGGGGAGAAAGATAAATAAAGGATTTGTTTATGATTCCTGCTTGTTTAACTAAGTTACTTGTGAAGAAACATGAAGCTAGACTTAATACTTTAAAGAATGTTATGAACACCTAATTCTTATTTGATACCTTTTGATGGGATAGTTGACAATGCTTTTGTAAGCATGCCCATGTTTCCCATATTAACCACCCATGGTCATATTTGTGGGTTAAGTGCTTGTGCATCTTTTTGTGTGGATGATATAGAAGTTGCGGAGGAAAATAAACTAAAAAGGGGGTGGTGTATATCCACATTAAAGAAGTCTAGCTTACTTGCTTATTTGTCCTTTGAGAGTGTTGCGAATATGGAACATTTGAGTGTTGTCAGTGATGAAAAACACAACAAAAGGCGTAAATATGTGGGCAACTATTGGAATGATGTTAGTGGCTCTCCACATCTTGCAGAGAATCTCATGGAAATTTGTTATGCAATTATGTTTAGCAACGATATTTGGAAAATAAAAGACATTTAAAGACAGGGCTAATGACGAAACCCAATACTTTGAGTGGAAACTGTTTTACAACAACAGAGCATAATTGGATGCAAGTAAGGCACAATAGAATATATTTCAATAGTTCATTTAAGTCTCCATGGCTTCACAACAACATTGGCAAAAAGAACCCTAGGGTTTCTTGGAACCTCCTTCATTATCCTCACAACCTCTCTTCTATCAATATGTAAATATTTCTCATCATAATAACAACAACATTGCTGAGATTCGTTTGTACATGTAACACTCGCCAGACAAGAGAAAGCAGTGAGGAAGCTCAAGAGTCATGAGGGTAGGTCAAAAGTCATGGTAGGTAAACAGTCACCTCACCTCTATAAATTTTTCCTCCTACCTCATTGAAATGACTTCAACACTTGAGATTGGACTAGTAATAGATAGTTGATCTATGCTTGAGAGCTAGATGCACACAGCTCTTGGTAGCTAGTAGAGTGAGTTGTAGTGAGGCTAGGGTTTTGCATTGGGCAATGGTATGAGCAGCCCATGTTCCATTATTAGGCTTTGAAAAATTGCAAGATGTGTACTTGAATTTGTAGTAGAATTAATAAGAGGTTTTCATGTTTGGCATTGATTCCCATGCTTACTCATGGTGGCTATATTGGTTGTCTGATATTTTCACTATATTTGTATGTACGATTTCATACACACAATATGTTATGGACTAGTTTTTTGGTATGTAGTTGTTGCATGTATGTTTGCGTTCAAATCTGTGCTTACTTATTTTGTGCCATGCCAGTGATATATTATGAACTAATTTGCAATTAACCTATGGAATGTTCTTGTTCATGTATGTCTGATTGGTTTTTGGCTCATTGATCCTTCGCATGACATACCTCTTATTAGTGTTGTTGTGACTTTCATGTACCTCTTTCTTTAGTTTTTTAATCTTGGGGTGACTTAGTTTCATTGTCTGGGCATTTCATTCTTGTACTCACTTTGACATCTTTTCATTTGGTAGCCAAGAGAAAAACATTCATGGTGGCAGCTGGGCCCACATATTGGATGGGGCTCCTATCCCAAATGGTGTGAGGTTTACTTGGGACTTCACACCGGGGAGACCCCTTAGTTGTTGGCGGCATCTAGCACCGTCAACAATAGCCATAATACTATATGAAATTTTCCTTTTGTAAATATAATGAAGTCCAAGAGACACATGTGGAATGTGAAGAGACACATGTGGAATGTAAAGAGTTATATCTAGAATCTGAAAATTTAAATGGAAGCTCATAGGTCATAGAAGTTGAAGAGTCATGAGGAAACTCAAGAGTCATTGTCATTTGTTATAAATAGTTCCTCATAACTCAAGGAAAGGGACTGGATTTTTAGAGTTATGGCCTTGCCTTCTCTAGTGGTGCATATGAGAGAAAATCATTCTTTGGAGAAGCAAGTTGTAGCTTCATGTTCCACTATTGGAGCTAGTGTTCCACCAATGTAACAATGTACTTGGAGTCTTTCATTAATCATCAGAAGCTCTCTGAGCCAACACTCTTTCATGCATGTATTGTGAATGTAGTAAGATTATTATTTCTATGTTTGAAGTATATGTTATTGTAACACATACTAAAGATAATGAACTATTTCATTAATTTAGATATGGATATTGTTGAATGGGTGTTGTTTATGTTTTCAATGTTATTGTTTATCTTGTGAACTAATTTACAGGTTGATCAACAAGCCTTTATCCTTATGTCTCTCTTAGGATAGTACTGTTACTTCTCTATTAAAGGCTCACCTCTCTTATGTTCGTGGAAGCTCTCGTTACACTCTACACTCGATGTCACACAAAGCTTACATACTTTTTACCCCAAAGTTTTATTTGTGATCCCTTGTGTATGTGTTGTGGCCAAGGCGTTCCTTTAAATCGTTCATAATGGTGGTCAGACCATGTAACCGGATGATGTGAGGTCTAATTGGGAATCCACATCAGGGAGATCCCATGTATGTTGGTAGAATCCAACACGATCAACATAACCCCTGCATTCCACACTAAAGGATTTTGTAGATTTTTTCACAAAACATATATGTGAGTGCAGAGTTTGACTGTAAAAAAGTTCAAAGCTAACATATAATATCATTTTTCATTTATCAAATTTAATATGAAATATTATACTCATTCTTTGTGTAGTATAACATTAGTGTTTATAACAATGTAATTATTGTATATTTTGTCTGGGTAGTTGCAAGGGGCAATGCGAGATTAATGAGGCACAAACATTGAAATCCTAGGCCCACCTAAAAGGGGTTGTTACGAGTTGAGATATGCATAGCTTTATTTCCATTAGTCATAAACGTTGGTCGCAAACTTTCAATTCCAAACCTATAAACAATTCTTGTACGCTAGGTTACACGTGAAGTGATAGTTATGCGAATCAACTTGATTCTATTTTTTTATGCTAGATTCAATTTAGCTCGAATACTATTTTTTGACTAAATAATTTAAGACTTATCTATATTATGTTGCGCCTCTATGAATATACAAAATGATAGTGGATATTTCTATCCAGCCATAGTTTTATGGTGATGTTCCTAGAAAATTGGTTTTTGGCAATGCGATGATCCTACAGGTTTTCTAAATGCTGAAAGTTTTGTTAGAATGTTGCAGAGTTTACAAACAAAGCTTTTGTTGTGCAAAAAAGCTTATAATAATTTTGGAATGCTCTTTTTTAGCTTAACACAAAATGACAGAAACCATACAAAGTTATAAACCGTTACCTTTACTTATTTTAGTGAACAAAGTTCATTTAATATTTGGATAATGCGACAATGGCAAAAGGCATTCAAGTGGTGAATTGACATCTAGCATCTAACATTACTTTTGAAAAGTAAAAAGTAGTTGATAGTAAGCCAATTCTATATAGTAAAGTTGCTGGATATGCGTTCGTTTAGTGAATAATTACAAAAAAGACTTTTATTTATTGGTGAAAGAGCTTTGTTTAATGAAAATAGAATGTAGTTTACGATATTAATAAAATAGTATCTTGATATCGATTTCTAAAGCGTGTAAGACATATTAATGATGAAACATAATCGTGTAAATTGGACTAAATCAAATTGGAATTTAAGTAAAATGTATATGATTTAAAATAACATATTTTACAATAGTCCTTTCTAATTAAAGATCAGACAAATCAGTACTATCTATTGCAACTTATTTTTACTCTAGTTGTTTTTTATTTTTGTTGAAAAAAAATGAAAATGAGAAGAAGAAATAAAGAAAAATGTCAAAAGAAAAGAATAAAAGGAGAAAATATTGTTTTTATATATTATTATTTTAATCCTTGCATATTTTCCGAAAGGTTATGTTTTAATATACAAATAAAGTGATCTGACGTTTTGTTGTGTTGTAATAAAGTACGATTGGAAATCTACGGAGGAGATCATCCCTACCCACATCAATAGTGGGGGATGAGTTCGAGACCCCCCTACACCATCGAAGTTTAACGGGGGGGGGAAGGGTCTGAAAAGTTGTATTCAATTTACCACCCGATGACATGTGTCACCCCCTCGGCAACTTCGGGACCCCCTTCTCCTAAAACACTAACCCCCCCATTCGAAAACCACTTCCCATTACCTCTCCACTCTTGTGCATATTCACACCTCGCCACATGTCCTCTTCCTATTTGCCCCTGCCAATTATCCGTTATATAATTAATTACTCTTGCCAAACATTCATATACCCACAAGCATTAATTTTTCACGTCAACGTCTAATTCTTTAATTCGACGTGCCTAAAAATGGTTATAACCTCTTCAACCATTTGAATTCCCTCTTTTAAAACGAAACATATCCCTCTGCATGCTCCCTTTCACCATTCTAGCTCCCAGAATTACCAGTGCGACTTTAAATTCTACCAATCATGCAACTGTTGATCTTCTTACACCAATAATTGACAATTCTTTGGTAATTCAACAACCTCAGCCTGTAATTTCATGGTTACAATGTCTTCGTTTAAAGGGAAACCAAAAGTAGTGGTAGAGAGCCCTACATTACCTTCTATAGTTAACCTAGATGAGTTTTCCCTTGTAGATACACAGTATAAAATCCCAGAAACCCAATGTGAGTTCGACCTTTATGAAATCCATAATTGGGAAAACCAAAAGTCTCTTGATGCCAGTGATGAATTGGGAATTTGGGAGTCTTTCCTTCCCCAATTTGTTTTCCCCCAGACCCATATCTTCCCTAAATTTGTTACCTGGTGTCATTTTAGATATCTTCCTAGTGAGAGGGTTGTAATTGCTCAAATAATGAATTTTTATTTGCTATTACTCTTGAGTCCATATGTCAAGCACTTCAAACCAATCCTTCAACCCCTATGCACCCTTTTTCCACTGATTCTCTCATGGAGATTTACCAAAAACTCACATTTCCTCAATGATCCCAAATCTTTGAGTCATTTTTACCTAAGAATTCTGAGTTGCCTAAGACCAATCCATCTTATTCCACTTCAATTTTCCTAGAAATGTCTAGGCAAGTCGTTTATACAGTGACATGTATGTTGGTTACCCTACCGATCAGTGGGTCGATGAAGTAATATTAGGATTTCTATCATTGTTCTCTGTGGGTAATAATCTTACACTGATTTTCAACTACAGTTTGTTTTTGGCAGACATTATTCATGATCAGTTTTTAAAGTTTTCAATTGAAGGTGATTTTAAAAATGAGTCAATACTGGTATATTTACTTGTGTTTCATCAAGCAGACAAGTTTAGGTTTCCATTATCGATAGATAATTTTCCTAAGATGAAAAATCTAAAAAGAACTAAGGAAGAACTAATACATATGTTTAATTGTGAAAAAGGGTCATTTCTAATTAGTAGTTTGTTACTTGAATGAAAACATCATAAAACAAATTACACACAATTCTAATGGTAATTACCTACCTAAATATGAAACATCACAAAACAAAATACGCCCATCCCAATTAATATAAATCCATTAAGACTACTCAAGTTTATTTTTTTTTGTAAAAATGACCTATAAAGTGTCGTTGTTAATGTAAGTTATCTCCTCATGTCGACAAGATAAGATAAGATGGATAAGATAATTATATTATGTCCAACAATTGACCACAAAGTAGGTCAAAAGGACTGTTGAGTATAATGATGTCCATATAATGCAGGAAAACCAAATACTAGTGATTACCCCATTACTATTGTAGTTGTACCCCTTATTAATATTGTTGTGCCCATATTGTGCCCATATTGTTACTATGTGCCCCATAGAAGCCCACTATTGTTATTATTGTGCCCTTATTATGTTATGACCCCTTAGGCTCCTATATATAGAAAGGAGGTCTTTTCATTTGTATCATCCAAGAATTGTTCATTTATGTAATGTAAAGGAGG
>APFE031147739.1:164026-188976 GCA_000404065.3 Pinus taeda | reverse complement strand
TGACAGGAAGAGCACAAGTGGTGGTGCATTCTTTATGGGTTCCAGATTAGTATCTTGGTTCAGTAAGAAACAGATTTCAATTGCCTTGTCTACAGCGGAAGCGGAATATGTTGCTGCTGCATCTTGCTGCACTCAACTCCTTTGGATGATGCAGACCTTGCAGGATTTTCAAATCACTTGTACACCACCTATCTCTATCTTATGCGATAACACAAGTGCAATCAACATCTCAAAGAATCCCATCATGCATTCAAAAACAAAGCACATACCAATCAAGTATCATTTTCTCCGGGAACAAGTGCTTGAACAAAAGGTCAAGTTGGAGTATGTTCCTTCTAAGGAACAAGTTGCTGATATTCTCACCAAACCATTGCCCAGGGAGGCCTTTGAATACCTCAGGAAAAAGTTGGGGGTTGTTGATGCATCATCTTGTTGAATCTTTTTTTTTTTTATGGTTGTACGCACAGTTCATTTGGGGTATATGCGTACATTTGTTGGTTTGCGGGTTGGTTGAAGATTGAATGGCACAGGTTCAAGGGAAGCACATAATGCATTGTTGGCATTATGGAGGACGTACAGAAAGAAGATCATGGATGCTGGTCTGAAGGTGGCTGCAATATGTCTCTATCTCTTTCATGGTCATTTATGGTTCTGGTGGTTTATGGTTCTTCTTTGCAGATCTGGTTCATATTTCAGGGGCAGCATGTTCTTAGGGGGAGCATAACCCTTTGCCCTTGATGTCAAAGGGGGAGAATGTCGCTGAAGTTTTTGAGGTTGCTATCAAGTCCAAAGGGGGAGATTGTTGGCATTATTTTTCTGGTATGGTTATATGTTACAGATGTTGTACTTGATGGCAACACCCATGGCATGGCTCTCAATATGATGAGAATAAAAAGTATTCAGGAGAAAAGTTCACGGAATTTTATGCAGAGAAAAGTTTATTTCATGTGGGAAAACTTACCTTTGGTCCATGGTAGTTAGTCCTTGGAATCTGAACCTATGGAGAAAAGTTTATTTCATGTGGGAAAACTTACCTTGGTCCATGGTAGTTAGTCCTTGGAATTTGAACCTATGGTTTTTGGACCATGGCATCTCGACAGACGTGTTGATCCCTAGTATTGAGTTGATGGTATTGGTTTGTTATGGTTTTGGCCCGTGGTATTGGTCCATGATTTGAAGAAGAGCTTGCCTATATAAAGCAAAGGAGATCATTTGGCTTGTGTATGCTTTTAGGTTGAATATCTTAAGATCTCAAATATTGGGTTATTGTTTTAAAAGCTCGATCTATATGAAAGTGAAGTGGAAAGCGAATCTGTGAAGGGTGATCTCTCGAGCGCTGCAGCTGCGGAAGCGCAGAGGCATCGCAGGAGACGCCGCAGGAGGCGCCGCAGGAGATGCCGTAGGAGGCGCCGCAGGAGGCGCCGCAAGAGACGCCGCAAGAGGCGCCGCAGGAGACGCCGCAGGAGGCACCACAGTAGACGCCACAGAAGGTGTTCTGGGTTTAGTTTTCTGTTATTGTGGATCTGGTTATCTGGGTGACTTACTGGTACTTGATGATCATTTGATATTTATGGATCCAGTTTGAAAATTTATGAAAAGTGGTCCTTGAAAGAAAAGAAGTAGGGGGTTGTACCTCCCTTCCAGGAGAGACTGGAAAACGAGAGAGAGTTGTAGCTCTCTGCAGGTTGCAGCCTGCGTACTGGTAAAGGACTGCACCAGTACAAGACCATTGTAAAAGGAGTTTCTAATTTGAAAGAAGATAGAGACATATTGCAGCAGGTGGTTTTCACCCACATTGGGTTTCCACCTTATATCTGGTGTTCTTTGATGTGATTGTCTGTTTTTCTTGTTCATTGTTTTATGGTACTGATATGCAAAAATAATTCAAAGTATAAATAAGGAAGAATTGTTAAAAGGACTAGATAATACTGATTCACCCACCCTCTCAGTATTATTTCCAACAAGTTAAGATCATCTAAATACTTTGCAAGAAAGTTAGCGTGAGCCATATTATTCAGAACGACTTTCCAATAGTAAATTAAAAAGAAAAAAGATGTTTTTTCTTTTTCCATTCAAATGTAAGTAGCCAAAGATGATATCGCCTACATATTTTGGAAAAAAAATGTCCTATATTCAAAACCATAAGTTCAAATAATTGTATTTATTTCTCTTTCCTCATGTTTCCCTTTACCAGATAGGAAAACCTCAACCTCTACAAAAATTCGAGGAGGCTCTTGTCCAGTTACCATGCAATAGACTTTCCTTACAAACACATCTTGAATTAAAAAAAAATTTACGGAAGATTTGTTCTTACAAAATATAGGATAACATAAGTGCATTAGTTCCTCACCAAAGTTGAATTTAGGATTAGAGGGTAATCCATCAAACACATTCCTTGACATGAGGGTTGTTATCATACATGCCATCATAAAGAATCTATTGTTATTGGATAATCTATCTAATTGAACAACTAATTAATTGGAAATGACATCAGCCCAATCGAAAATATTATTATTTTTCATGTCTCATAAAGCACATAGAAAATTCATTTCAAAAAAATTTCCTTACTTTCTTGGCCTATTACATAGGAAAAGAGCCAATATAAATCCATAAATAGTTTCCTAAACAAAGAAATATCTACCAGAGAAATATTGGAAGGAACCTCAGAAGTTGGAGAAATGAATTCTCACATAGTGTCAATCCCACCTACTTCTGGCTTCAGGAAGCTATTCACATTGGACAATTATAAACACTTGTTATGTTATGGTAACTTGAGTAACCATTTGAATGCCTCGGGATTCACAAGAACCTTCGTTTCTCCTAGCTTAATTGTTCTCATTCTTAAATCAAAATTATTTTCACATAGATAAACAATTTCTCTAAAATCAAAGACCTTCAGAACACACCCAACTTTCACTAATCTGGTACTCCAAATCTTGTTGCTTTCTTTCTCTTCCATTCATAGATTCACATATTTCTCATACATTTTCAACTAGTCAAAGTTATCATCGATGTCAGCAAGTGAGTTAATTGTATCACTGCAAATAACCTCTTTCCTTCATCTGCTACCCATTTTTACTTTGCAATAAAAAATACTCTGTCAATTAATAACATTTTCAAATCTCATTTAACTTTACAATTATCCATTCTCTTCACAAACATTGGTTGTTACTATTACTCATGTGAAAACTATTACACGTGACACTCTCAATAAATAGCAATTAAAGATATCAAAACCAACTTTTACGGAAAGTTATGGGAAAATTTCTGAAATTCGAAAAGAATTTCATCCATTTACTTTGAACTTTTCTCCTACTTCAATATCATTGATACATGTGTCATAATAAACAAAAAATTATGATATATAATAATAGGTGTTGTCTACCGAGGCGACAATTTTTTCCGCACAACAAAAAATCGTTGGAATTCGATATTTTTTTCAATAAAAATATGGAAGTACGAGTGTTTGAATTGTGTTTTTTATTGTGGAAATGGATTCAACATCATAAAAAACCCCATTGGAACCAAAGATCTTGAAATTTGACAGCTATAACCAACAGTTACAAAAAAGATCTGCCATATTTTATTAGGGACATGCCATAATTTTCAATATTTCTCTAGAAAAATTTCAAGTATTGTTAGATTATGGTTGTGATCATGGAAGTTAGCTTAAAAATATCAATAATAGCTCTAAATATTAGATTTTTCAAGGACATTTGCAAATAAATATTATGTGGACACGTATTTAGCTACCTTCTACAACAAAATGACTTGAAAACTGGTCCCTTCTACTATGTAAAACCTAACCAAATTTGCTTTACAAATGACTTGACACATTTTTTGAATATTATAGTGCAAAGGTAATTGTCAAGACGTGTTTGATCTATTCGGGAGGAGTCACATATATTCCCCACATAGTCCTTCGGCATTCAAAATCTACCACACAACTTGACACGTAGTTTTGATGTAGTGAGGACCTTATTCCGCATAGGTAGATTTAATTTTAAACTGTTCCATTTAAAACATTTACTAATTTAGTTGTGGGGAAGAATAGTTGCATGCAACTATGAATCAAATGCCTACGTCAAGCTTGTAAATATTTAGCTATGTGAAAGAGAGGTTGCATAGAGCTGTGAATATGTGAGGAATGAAAGATGTGAGGAGGACAAGGTGCACATGGTACTTTATTCTGTAGACATGAAATTAATTTTATTACTAGAAACATAAACTTTAATTCGTAATGTAACAAGCACAATTGGGAAAAAAATTGTAAACTAGAAATAATGAATATTTTGTGAATTAAATACTTATTATTATTATGCAATATTAGATTAAGTGTCTTTGTAATGCATCTAGACAAGTAATGTTGTGCAGGAGAATGTATGTGTGCAAAAAAGACGATAAATAATGATACATTGTGTGCATTGATATATTTGAATAAAGATATGTGCACATACATTCTCAGTAAATTGAATGTCGAAACACTAATATTTACCCATAATGGTGTTTTTTTGTTAGTAAGAGAACATACATCATAATCATAAAAAATCTGAATGACAACTTTATATTCGACAAAAACATTTCGTAACATGTTTTAGACGCAAAATAGTAGCAGGTAGTGAACTTGGGGAAATGAATCAACAAGAATTTGAAATCACTACTACAAGGAGGGAAAATGTTATTTAACATTAGAATTCATTCTAAATAAAAAAACCGACGACTTCAAGTAAACTGCAAAAGTCAAGCAACAAAAAATAACACTCTGTATATTTGCATACATTACGCTAATTAATTAGCCACCATTTACAATGTATCCAAACCCCTCATAATTACTTTCATTATAAGCACTGCACAAGGAAAAGATCTTATCAGTGTTATGTTTACAATTTGTTAAAAAGCCTAATGTTAGGCTAGTCTTCAAATGTTAACCTCTAATAATAGTATCTTTCTATGCTATTTAATAACATTGAATGCATATAGACATACGAAACATTGCAATGAAATTTTTTATGTAACTTGCTTCACACACCCACTCTCCCGCAATTGTTACTATTACTTGTGTCAAAATTGTTACACATGACATGTTCAATAATTAGCAATTGAACACAACAAAGATAATCATCATCGTGTGCATTTACTTTGCACTTTGCCACTTCTTTAATATCATGGTTATACATTTCATAAGAAACAAGAATTTACCATACAAAATAAGTTTGAACTAGCTATGATCATGATAATCAGCTAAGAAACTGTCAAATGTGAATAGAAAACCGAAAAAGGTGAATTGGTTTAAAAGCTTGTGGTACTGTAGAGCTTCTATATTTCTGCACTATCACTACCAATCACAAATTAATAGAAATTCCATTGGGACACTATTGAAGCAAAAATCTTATCTTTAGAGGGAACATTTTATGGAAGGCAATATAATCTCGCAGAATACTCCAAGCTTTTAAATGCAATTTGTAAAGAGAAAACATTACATGATCCGTTTTTTGGAATACCTAATTGATTCGAAAAGGCTCCTATCGATATGAGAAAATAATTTCTTTCCTTTCTCTGCTAACAGCTTCAAATGTTTGTAGACTCGTTTCCCTATAATTCACCACTTGTTACGTTTTTGCTTCTGACATTTCACATGAAACCTTTGTATCAAAGATAGAGTTGCCATCCGGATCTTTCTATTGTCCCAATGTTTGTCCTGTCATTAATATTTAATTCACAAATGCAAGATGCAAGAATATGTGTGTGAAAGAAATTTTATGAGGGAAATTTATGTGCAAGACTGCAACATTGCGAATGAAATATACTGCAAAGAGAAAATGCCACATTCCACTATTAGACAGACATAATCTAGAAAAAATGAGTTATTTGTTTGTCCCACTGCAAATATCATTTTCTATTCACTATACTATCTATTTCAAATGCTTGCATACTCGTTTCCTTAGAAATCACCACCTACTACTATTTTTCATCTGAAACATGTTACAAAGATAAAGTTGCCATCTAGATTTTTTATCGTCCTAATGTTTGTCCTCTAATTAATAGAAAACATCGTTGCAAGTAAATACAAGTCCTATGATCATTCAATTCACCGATTATGCACCTATGCACATCTTGAGTCAATGTACCGATGCGTAGATGGAACGAGAAAACCACACAAGTATTAAAATATCAAATCTAGAAGCATGATTTTCAAAGAATTAAAATATTAATACTAATGTATACTTTCAAAATAATACAAATGCTTATGTGCGGGACTGCAGAGAAAATCCATTGTGTGGAAGAAGCTCTCAATATTTCATTGTACAAACCTCCACACTTTGCACAATTAATTAATAATAAAATAACCATTAGTCTTTGTTGGGTTGTGTTATATTCTTTCCACGACTAGCCCACGTAGTTAACTGGGGGTTAGAGGGGGGCGGAGCCCCCCCCTTCATTGCGCTGATTGTGTAGCGGGGGGTCACAGGGGATTTGAGGGGTGCAGGTAACCCCACTCTATGGGGTTGGGGGCAAACGCCCTAGGAAAAATTTTTCGGTTTTGGAACCTATGTAGGGTTGGCAGACCCAACCTATGGTTTTGTGCATGATTTTCGACATGTTTTTGATGTGATGGTTTTTGGTCCCATGGTTTTTTGGACGTGTGGTGTTTCGTCCATTGTATGGATGCTTCGGCATGTAATAGAATATCGTATTATAACATAAAGGAACATAATGAAAATCAAAGCTGGTAGTCCCGGTTTTGGGATCCAGGGGAAAATCTTTGTGTATATGTGTTATGCTCTCGCATTGTTTATTTTATGTGTTTTAGAATTTGTATGTAGGTAATTTCTGTACGGGGTTAAAACCTACGTTCTTGTGTTGGAGTGAAAACAAAGCTTTCAAGTTTTCATTGTGCGGACCTCCACACGTTTCACAATCCACTAATAAAAAAATGAAACATGCCTAATTACATATAAATAAACATAATAATAAATGTGGTGGGTCAAATTACACACGCACTAACTCCAAAAGAGTTAAAACTAATTACAATTAAAATATTCTTTTGCACATCTTTCATCCCGCACATATTCATAGCTCTACTCAACTCCTCTTCCACACAGCTACATTTGTAAAATATTTAAATGGAAAACAATTTAAAATTAATTCCATCTCTGCAGAATAAACTCACCTTTTCACCCATGTTCTCCCGCACATAGCCCGTCTACAAATCCTTCATTCCACACATATTCACAGTTATATGCAACTGTTGTTCCAAACATATAAATCTGTCAAAGTTTTTCTTTTTTTTTGTAAACTTGGCAGTGCTCCCTCTATTTATTTTAATTTTCCAAAATCGTAGACTTCCATTTGTTCCATGTGGCTTACCTACCCGAAGGAAACCAGGTAGCCACCTGTCTGCATAAAACCTGTCCAAAATTTTAAAAGGTTTTTTGCTATTCATCTAGTGACATTTTTTTGACTATCTATACTATTGCTCAGATAAAACAAATTAAACAAGTGACTACATTTCATCAAAATTTTATCAGATTCGAACTGGACTGCTGCATGAGTCCTCATCCGAGGATATTACTATGGTTGGTGCTTTAGCACTGGAGCCAGGCATATCGCTAATCTTCATATCTTGTAATGTCTGCTCAATTATCCACTTCATATCATTTAGTGTCTGCTCAATTCTTCCCAAGTCCAAGTTATTTCTGTAGGTCTGTATCTGAACTGTTGTGATTTCCCTGAGTATTTCAGCCCTAACTGGGTCCTTTTCCTTGTTTTTCTCCTGTGTCTCTATTCCATCACCAACTACTTGTTCTCGGTTCAGGGTCATAGCCCATGCCACCACATTCTTCATTACCCAATACTGTTGTATGGTTTGTCTTAAGAGGGAGTGACGGCCTCGAGAATTCCCTAGATTGGGAAACATGCTTTCCCACTCCTCAATGGGGATGTCCTGGTTCTTGATGCTGTCATTTAGTTCTCTCTCCCAACCAGCAATTTGAGCTCTAATGTTCGGCGTGTTCCCTGCCATATATGCATCAATAAGAGTTTTTATGTGTTCACTACTCGACTTCCTCCCTCTTTTCCTATTTGACCCGCTTGTTCCTTCTTCCTTCTTGTTATCCCTCTTACCTCTCTTGGGTGCCATGTTACTCTTTGCCTGCCTATAATTGTGTTCTTCTCATTGTTATCTATCTTCCTCACTGTGCTATTCGCGGTGTGAGGTGAGACCTATCATAGAGCCATTGCATTTATCATAATTATAATAGTAAAACAAAACTATTTTCCTTTTACCCATTTCCTTTTTGTTATCCCTTCCATTTCCAGGGTTTGTTTCCTTCAGGATTTTTGTCAAAACATCACGAGTCCTCTCCTTGTTATGGGTTCAATCATTTCTTGGATCTCTTACCATTTTCCTCCCACGACAATAGTCAGCACGTGGCCTATCTGTTTTGGCCATCCTCGTGGGTTCTTCCCTAGATAAGGTTGGTTTTTTGTTCCTCCCTTCCCATGGTCTCCCTGGTTTGTCTACATCTTCCCTCAGGGTGCTGGCGCTAAATACCTCTCCTAGAGGTTTCTTGTTTCCGTGGTTCTCAATTTTCCTTTATTTTTTTGTTCCCCAAGGTGCTTCCTTGTTACCTTCTGTACACCTCCCATCGTTTCCTATAGGGGTGGCTATAATCACACTCTGTTTGGGTTTAATTCGAGCTTTTACCATGGTATAGTCCTCCCCCTTCTTGGGTTCGAGACCCTCCCACCTTATCTCCCTACCCCGAGTTTTCACAAGCACTTCTATTTTGTCTACACCAGTGTTGCAGGAGGGTCTGGTTTCCTCCTTGACATACTCATTCTTGTTCCATATCAGATTTCCTATATTCCTACTGGAATTAATCCTGAGCCTAACGAGGTTCGAGAACATAGGAACTACATACCAACTTGTAGGTCTGATGTCGCTTTCGTCCGTAGGTTGGATCTTCACTCTTTAGCCACCTTTCCTCTTTCCAAATCTCATCTCTAGAGTTTTCATGTGTCTAACTATGCCCTGATTTCCTTTAAGTGCTATGCCCCTTTCCCTCCTATCCCTTACCTTTACTTCCACCTGTTTGGCATTATTACCTGCATTGATCCCTATGCCATCATCTTGGAATGCTGCCCCCATATCTTGGCTACCATCTCCTCTCATTAATTCTCACTTTCTCCCGGCTGCTCTTGTCATGTATGTGTTTTCCTTGTCCTGCCACTTTCTGACATCCTTCTGCCTACCCCCCTGCTCACTACCCTACCCTCTTCCCTATCATGCTCATCCATCATCGCCCTCATTCTCTTAGGAGTTGTACCTTCTTTACCCTGCTCCTCCACTTGCCATCTTACATGTCTGCTCACTTCATTTCCCTCATCTGTCTGTTCCCCCAATTGTCCTCTTCCTCTCCCTTGCCGGTCATATCTCCTTGGTCTCTATAGATTTCCTGTGTTGTCCCCCAATCAGGGGTTCCCCTCTCCTCCTTCTTCGTGTTCTAGGATTTTTACTAAATTTTCCATCTCCTCCATATGGGATAGCTCTTCCTCGTTTGCGTCCAAGGTTCTTCCTCCATGAATGCTCCCTAGTTTGCTAATTTGTCTACTAGTGCATTGCCTTTCCTTCTCACATGGGTGGGAAGGATGTAGTCTATCTATCTAGTGAGTTTTCCAATCTCCTGGAATAACCAAGCAGTTCTCTAGCTACGTCTGATCTTCTCCGATTGGGTTCCTTGATGGAGCTGTTTGACTATATCAATTACCATTTTCGAGTCTCCTTCAACCTGTAATTTTTGGTATTTCTCTCTTATTGCAATTTCTAGCCCTTTTTTCAGTGCATGAAACTCTGCTTCATTTTTTGTAGCATTACTGCAGTCCATCACATAGATTTTGAGGGTCCTCCCCTTATCATCTCTAAATACTTCGCCAATCCCTGCCTCCTTGGTGTTCCCTTTCGCAGCCTCATCGAATTTTAACTTGATGAACCCCTTCTAGGGTCTTCTGAAGTGGTTGACCTCTTCCACCTCATTACTTTGGTGTTTCTTGGCTGGCTTATGCATCATACTTGGCTTTAGGTTCAGGTGTGTCATTATCTTTGTTTCTGATGGGTTAGTTTTCCAATCCCCCTCAAACCAGCTCTCTGTTCGAATGGTCTCTATGATATTTTGGATGATTTGGTTCAATATTTGTGTTCTTGCTCTGCCTTCCTCTTTGAATATCAATTTGTTTTGTTCTTTCCATATATTCCATAGAAAAAAGCCTAGTGAGAGTCTCCATGCCCTATTCAGGATCATGTTCTGGTAAGGTTTGTTCCTCCAGTTCTCTATCGTTGTTTGCATGTTGTTTATATTTATGTCACTAATTTCAAATATTTATTGATGTTGTTTCCATAGGTTTATGCTGACTTTACAGGCATTGGTTAGGTGCTCTATAGTCTCTTCATGTTCTCTGCAAAGGGAACATCTCGATGGGCCTTGCAATCCTTTTTTTCTCATTGGGTCCCATGTTAGTGCTCTCCCATGGCTAAGGATCCAGGTTAAGAAAGCTACCTTCAGCCATGTTTTTATTTTCCATATTCTTTCCCATTTTTTGTTTCTGAATGTCTGTTGTGTCCTGCTTTTATTTGGTAGCCTTCTCCTATTGTAAACATGCCTTTGACTCTATGGCCCCATCATAGAGTGTTTTACCCTTCTTTTATCACTATTTTCCTTGTTGTCATTTCCTTTTCATAAAGTTCCCATTGGGGTGTTGCTGGCACTTCTAGCCAGTTTCCTATTATTTCCACTTTCTCCAGTATCCTTCTGGTTTCGGGAACTAGTAATTTAGTATTGTGTCGCCCTCATGTAAGCTAGTGAATTGGTGGATCTCTTTGAACTGTGGGTGGTTGTTGATGTTTTCCCTCTATTGCTATGCTTCTTCACATAATTTGTCTTTATCCCCTCCTCTGACTTCCCAGAAGTTGTGCTCTCTAATCAGATCCCTGTTGGCATTTGCCAGATTCCATATTGCAGAGCCTTTCTTCTCATTTTGAATTCTCAACTTTCCTTCTAGGGACTTAGGCATATCATATTTTCTCTCCCATGGTTTTTTCCAAAGGTCTTCCCCTCCCTATGTCCATCTCCACCAAAAACTTTCCCCCATTACCTGATTTAGGATGTAAGGATCTTGAAGTCCAAGTCCTCCCTCTTTTAAGGATTTTCTTAGCCAGCTCCAGGATAGGAGCGCTCATTTCTTTGTCGTATTAGGCCCTTGTCATAGGAATTTTTTGAACATGTCTAACATTTTCTGGCAGATTGCTTTAGGGGTGTCTTTCTTGCTAGGTAGGTTGGTATATCAAGATGGATTGAAGCATTGATTTTAGTAGAATGATGCGGCTCGGGGTATTCAATGCCCTGAATGCCCAGTTTTGCATTCTCCGTTGGATCTTTCCCATCAGGGTACTACAGTTGGCCACTCTGTTTTGCTGGTCATTTAAATGGATACCTAAATACTTTGTAGGGAAATTCCCAATTCTAAATCCCATGGTTCTTTCCAGGAAGGCTTGGGAGGGTGTCGGGGTATTGAAGAAATATATATCTGATTTCTCTATGCTTATCTCTGTCCCAGAGGCACTTGTGAAGTCCGTGAGAATTTCCATTACTTTTTTGCTTCTTTGAGTGTTTCCTATCCATATAGCATGATGTCATCAACAAATTGCTGGTGGGTTAGAGGGAGATCATTTCCCAGAGTCTTAGGCCCTTATATTGTTCATTGTATACTTTAGCTTTTATGAGTCTTCCTAGTCCTTTGGTTGCGAGAATAAACAAGAACAGAGATAACGGGTCTCCTTGCCTGAGCCCTATAGTCGCATTGAAAGCTTTTGTAGGTGATCCGTTTAGCAGTATTGACATAACTGGAGTGGTTATCATTGACATTACCCAACTTATCCATATTTCATTGAAGCCGAATGCCTTTAGGATTTTTTGGAGGTATCCCCAATTTCGTCTGTCATAAGCTTTGGCTAAGTCTAATTTTATCAGCATCCCTTTGGTTTTTGAATTTTTCAATGAATGTATTGTTTCTTGTGCCACCATTATGCCATCTGTTATTTGTCTGCCTTTAACAAACCCTGTCTGCTCTTGGGATATCAACCCAGGTAATATTGGTTTCAGTCGGTTCACCATTATTGTAGCTAAGATTTTATATATAACATTACAGAGCGCTATAGGTTGGAATCCTTGTGGTTATTCTGAGTGCTGCATCTTTGGTATCAGGGCTAGAAATGTGGTGTTCAGGGCTAGATGCATTCTTTTGGTGTGTATGGATTCTTCTACTATGTTAGCACTTATAATGAACCTCAAGGCTAAGAAGAGGCCATTCCGAGGTAACCACAGACCAAGCTTTTGATATGGAATCTAGCCCTACCAAACCAGAGAGGGCTCTTTCTTTGCCAACAAAACATGGTTGCGATAACTAAATGTTAGGCTAGCTATGAAGTACGGGGATTTTATTGAAATTTGTGGGTCAAAAAAAACAAGAGAATGGACCATTGGGCTATGGAATCAAGGCTAGTTTCTGCCAGTAAACTTGGGGCAAAGTAAGTGCAATGTTCAGCCAGATAAAAGATGTAAATGAGAGAAGGAAAGAGGAGAAATCCCACTACCATATAGGCATCAATCAAGGGATGGATCTACAGTGATAGCATTAGAAATAAAAGAAACACAGGGTTACTCAACAAAGCATCAAACAGAGGATGGATTCTGCAAAGATAACCACTACATTTAACAACAAAATCATTGCGAAAGGAGCATCATGCATGGATGGATTCCTAACACTTCCCTTAGATAATTTTGTAACAAGAATTAGCAGAAAAAACAAAGTATGTAAGTGATTTTACAAGGAACACATGCTGCATATTAAACACGGTGATGGATCCCAAATATAAAAGGCAGAAACTGCTCCATCAACAATAATATTCAAAAAAATGTTTACATAGTCCAAAGAAGCTTTCCTCTACTGAAAAAATTTCAAACTCTTTACACTTTGAAATTCATAAAATATATAAAATTAGCTCATCCATGTAGTAAGGGAGTTGATCTCAACCATCTCCCTCAAGATAGAATCAATTACATTAAATTTGGACCAAATTTCTGAAAATAGGTGTAAAAGATGAACTCATATCTCTTGAACCATAACACCTGTTACAAAACTGAAATAGGTTTTTGTAGATAAGGTCATGTTTGAGAAAACTCTCTCAAATTTTGGAAATTCATTTCAATTTTCTCAGAATATGTGCCACAAAATAATCTCTAAAACAAGAAATCATTAAATATTTAAATATGTAAAAAAGGTTGTATATATTTAGTAAAATAATCCAATTCATGACACCTCCGAATAAACTGAAAGACATTTTTGTTATATGGACCGTGATTAACAAAAACTTCCTTGGGTTTCTCAAAATTACTTTCCATTTGTTGTAAAATGGCGCCGCACTACAATGACTAAAACAATAAAACAAATGCAAAATTTCTTTTGTTTTAATGTAGGTTTCAAATATCGCTGCATGTCTCCCACATAGTAATACTTGTGCATAAATTGAAGGAGGTTTTGTTATTTGGTATGTGATTGACAAAAACCTCTTTCACTTTTGTAACATGCATGTCCATTACTTCAGAAACTGATTTTGTAGTAAACTTGTCCTTGTGTGCAGCAAATGACCTCAAAACATGCATAACCAAGAATCAATCATTCATTTTGATCATATCTTCTGATCCAGGAACCAGTTTCGGGCGTGCAATATACCGTTGGAAAGATATTTTGAGCTTCTTCTGATGAACATACTTAGGATATGATTTGCACTAAAACTCATGTGCAAAACATATCTGAAAACTAGACGTAGTAAGAGCCCATTTTGATCCCTGGTGACAGGTTGCAAAGACTGGAACTAACATTGGCCTTATTGGGGATAGAAGCTCCTTGGAGGTGTCAAGAACACCATAGACCAAGTTCCTAGCTGATTGGGCCAATAGAGTCAAAAACTTACAACCAAACCGAACACTGAAAATCACACACTGCAAATTGTAAACTAGATGTTGAAGGATGTATGTCCAACAAGCTTATTAAACACTTATGTTACACTAATCTACTGCAAAATCACATAATCAAGTGATACTAAAGTGCCAAATCAACCAATCAAGCAGTTGTTGCAATGATGAAGTTGTTTGATGGTGTTTGAACTGGAACATAATTGGAACTTCTACCAGCAATATATACACATAGTACCTCTGGCTCTGTAAAAGGAAATCTAGTTTTTCATTCAACTTAAGAAAATATTCCATATATGCTACTATAGGATCATAAAAACTAGTTTATATCTGCTGCCCCAACTCATTAACATATGCTCTTGGCTAGAGATTGTCACATCCTTGATGTAAATCAAAAGATCCTTCAATCCAACCATCCAAGGGTAGCCTTACCTTTTCTTCTTTGGGAGGAGGGATAGTTTCCAAGAACTATTTAGGATCTTGGAAATCATATGATTCAATTTGAACATCCAATAGTTTAATTTCATTTTCTAATATTTCAACAACTAAACCAAGAAAACAATTTTTACCTTCAGGTGTGAGTTGGCTGGATTTCAAACAACGAAATATTGATGTTGAGAAACTCTGATCAATCTGAAATTTCGCTAACTCATTCCTTAAAGTTAGTAATATTTCCCTAGATAAAGGATGTTCCACATACCCTGTCATTGGTGATTACCATCAATGCTATGAAATCTAGATTCTTTGGCAGTGAAATTGCTCTGAACTTTGAAGCTTGGGATCTTGAACAATGGAGTCACCAAGTGAATGATTTTAGCCTTCATATGTGTCTGACTGTTGTCCACCATCAACAATCAAATCTGCAACTTGAACAATCTTTCTCGAAGAAGATCTATCACCTAGTACCTGGCAACAACGCCAATATGTTAGCACTTAGAATGAACCTCAAGGCTGAGAAGAGGCAATTCCAAGGTAACCACAGACCAAGATTTTGATCTGGCATCTAGCCCTGTCAGACCAAAGAGGGCTCTCCCTTTTCCAACAAAATGTGGTTGCGATAATTGAATCATAGGCTAGCTATGAAGTACGGGGATTTGATTGAAAGTTGTGGGTCGAAAACAGCGAGAGAAGGGACCATTGGGCTATGGAATTGAGGCTAGTTTCTGCCAGCAAACTTGGGCCAAAGTAAGTGCAATGTTCAGCTAGATAAAAGATGTAAATGAGAGAAGGAAAGAGGAGAAGGCCCACTTCCCTACAAGTATCAATCAAGGGATGGATATACACTGGCAACATTAGAAGAAAAAGAAACATAGGGTTACTCAACAAAGCATCAAATAGAGGATGGATTTTGCAAAGATAACCACTACATTTAACAACAAAATCATTGCGAAAGGAGAATCATGCATGGATGGATTCCTAACACTTCCTTGAGATAATGCTGTAACAATAATTAGCAGAAAAAACAAAGTATGTAATTGATTTTACAAGGAACACATGCTGCACATTACACACCATGATGGATCCCAAAACTAAAAGGCAAAAACTACTCCATCAACAATAATATTCAGAAAAAGCTTTACACAATCCAAAGCAGTTTTTCTTTGCTAAAAAGATTTGAACCCTTTAAACTCTAAAATTCATAAAATATATACAATTAGCTTATCCTTGTACTAAGGGAGTTGAGCTCAACCATCTCCCTTAAGATAGAATCAGTTACATTAAATTTGTACCGAATTTGTGAAAATAGGTGTCAAAGATGAACTCGTATCTCTTGAACCATAACACCTGTTACAAAACTAAAAGAGGTTTTTGTAAATAAGGTCATGTTTGAGAAACACCTCTCTAAAATTTCAAAAATTCGTTTCCAGTTGCTCAGAATCTATGCCACAAAATAATCTCTAAAACGGGAAATCATTAAATATTTAAATTTGTAAACATAGGTTGTAAATATCTAGTCAAATATTCCAATTCACGACACCTGTGAATAAACTAAAAGAGGTTTTCTTTATATGGCTTGTGGTTGACAAAAACCTCATTGTATTTCTCAAAATTACTTTCCATATGTTGTAAAATGGCACTGCACTACAATGACTAAAATAGTAAAACAAATGCAAAATTTGTTTTATTTTAATGTAGGCTTCAAATATCACTGTATATCTCCCACATAGTAACACCTGTGCATAAACTAAAGGAGGATTTTGTTATTTGGTATGTGATTGACAAAAACCTCTTTCACTTTTGTAACATTCATGTCCATTACTTCAGAAACTGATTTTGTAGTAAACTTGTCCTTGTGTGCAACAAATGACCTCAAAACATGCATAACCAAGAATCAATCATTCATTTCGATCATATCTTCTGATCCAGGAACCAGTTTTGGGCTTGCAATATACTGTTGGAAAGATATTTCCAAGATTCTTCTGATGAACATACTTAGGATATGATTTGCACTAAAACTCATGTGCAAAACATCTATGAAAACCAAACATAGTAAGAGCTCATTTTGATCCCTGGTCTGCAAAACCAAAGATTCTGCGTTCGATCCCCAGTATTTTTGCCACTATGTTATCACCTAGATTGAACCTCAGGCTAAAATAAGGCAATGCCAGGGTAACCACAAACCATGCTTAGCCAAGTAGCTAGCCCTACTAGGTCGAGAGAGGGCTCTCTCTGAAAGGATCTCAACCAAGATGACTAGATTAGGTAAAGGATATTATGCTAGGTATAGTAGCATGAAGTTTTGATTAGATTTTGAAGCGATTTTGCTAGATCACGAGGATTTGGATAGTTTAGGTCTAGGGAACTAGGTTAGAATTGTAGGGTGTTCAATGGGGCAAGGTTGGCATAGGCCTTAGCACTCTAGGGCTTGATGGCGTGAGATGTTTAAGACTGGTGAGAAGCTAAGAAGAGCAGGTGAAAAGCATGGATCCTTCCTAGACTACAGAAAACATGAAATGGTGAATGGTTTCCCAAGGCAGAGCATTGATATAATGAATTCTGCCTTTCAAATTGAAAACATTCAACTGTAAGAAATGAAATGATGAATGGAATAAATAAAACATATTAACATATAATCACACAAGAAGAAATTGTACTAAAACTCCATACCACATGGATCCCATAAAAATAGCTGCAATTCTTATTAATCTCCTGCTAAACTGCTACAAAATGGTGTACAATCAAGGTCTGAGCATCTAGCTAAGTCCAACCCTCTATAAAGAGAAAGAAGAAGAATATATAGACATGATTTCAACCGCTTCCCATCCTTAGGGGCTGAATCCCTAAGATGAGGAGCTAATCTAACTATAATGAACCAGAAACAACAATATAGGCATCTCAACAACTTACCTCTAAAAGTGAAAAACTGATTCATTTGAGCTCAAACTGACTTCTAAAGCAATGAATCTACCCTCTATTACTATTTATCTATCATAGTTACATGCCAAGTCATAATTTACAAAGGTAAATCATCCTCAATGAGAGAAAATCCATGAACACAGTCAAAAACTAGAAAAATAGCCATCTTGAGCAAAAATTGCCCTACACGCAGCACCATTGGGCCAACCCGTAGTGCCACTTTCAGGTCCCTTTTGGAGGCCTTCCCAGACTCCAAATTTAGCTCATGATAGCTCCTTGGAAAGGTATTCAAGTCTACTTTCCAAACCACCCAGCATTTATGCATTTGAAGCTCATTATGCCTCTCAAAACTTGATTCTCCCAAGACTGCTTTTGTGTGTCCAAAAAGTGGTAGAAAGGTCATTTTTAGGGTGTTTGTTGACCTTTTGGTGGACCAGTTCTGCCCCAAAAACTTTGAAAATATCTAGGGTGCATGTCCTCATTGTGGTGAATCCAAAAATTCAAACTTTTCTTCATTTGGTGCCCCTAGCAAAAGCGTAGCACCGGTGGCACTGCACGTCTAGGTAGTTTTCTTGTGTGTAAAATTTCAAAATTTGGAAATGACTAAATTTCCTCCAAACTTGCCCAAAATTGGTGAGAAGCACCATCATCAAGTGCTCTGATGAGCCAAGGAAGCTTCAGCAAGCATCCTAAGCCTATCCTCCTCCTTTTTTCCTTTCAAAGTCCACCTTAGCCTAGCTTTCATCTTTCTGACCCTCCTGTTGCAAATCTTGTTTCGGGTCTTGTAATGATAAGCCATGTGTCTGATCATCTGATTGTCTCTATTAGCCTTCTGTATTAGCTTCTCAAGGTGAAATTTGACTCTCTCAAGCCAAGTCTCTCTATCATCTTCAATCTCTTTCTCAATAGGAGTCAAAGTGACCTATGCCTTTTTATTACTTTGTTGTTTTACTTTGAGCATTTCTAGCTCCATGAGGACTTGCTTGTCACTCAATTGCTTGTTTTCTTGTTCCAAATATGTGATGACATACTTGGCCCTCTCCAAATTGTCCATCAAATCTTGTACTTGAGCCTCCTTTTCCTGTATGATGATGTCCTTTATTATTTCTTTATCCTGGGCCTCTAAGTCAATTATTTCCATGCCATGATGAGAGTAATGCTACTCCAGCTCATCATGTTCCCTCAAATCAAAGTCCCTCTCTTTCTCCTCATCATCAAAACTCTCATTAGGCATATTTTCCTTCCCTTTGTGTAGTTTTTGCACCTGTACCTGTTGTGTTGATGAAGAAGGCAAAGCCCCTTCCAATTCCTGTGGAGCTAGCATTTGCCTATGAGCTGAAGAAGAAGGCAAGGTCCCTTCCACATCCCATGGAGAAAACACTTGCCTATCGGCTGCAAATAATCTCCTTGTGCCCCTTTGGTATGTCATGTAAATGGGCACCTCACTAGTTCTAGTATCCTTGGCTTCCTCATCTATTTTCACCTGAGCACAGCTAGAATGTCCCCCTACTTTTTGAGACACCGATGGAGGAATTTGAGGACCCCTGAAGATGTCATGAGAAAGAAATGTCTCCTAAGAGATGTTGAGGAGACTGAGATGCTGAAGCACAATGATCTTGATTAGGGAGTAATGATAGAGACTACTCATCCACTGAGGGTATGGCTTCTTCTACAAAAACTGAGCCATGTTCTCTATATTCCTGAACAAGAAATAAGGAAGGCTTAACATCCTCACCCTAGTAAAATGCATGAGGAGCCTGACGTGATAGGTGTATAGCCTAGAAAATCTTCCTTCACAAGTGAAATACTTCATTATAATTTTCATCATGGGGACACACTTGTTTTCAAGAAATCTGAAAGGAAAAAGTCTCTTCACCTCATTTCTATACCGAGGTTTGATATAAGGCCCGTAATAGTGTTCATCCAGGTCCTGGGTCTTGTACCACTTCTCCCCTACATTCAGAATCCTGGTGGCATCTGAAATGATGGAGGGTGAGACAGTGAATGTTGCCTCAGCAAGAGTCATCCTGTTGTCTTGAAGATGAGCTACAAAAAGTCTAGAGAGCTCAGGGTGGTGTTGAACTCTCTCCACCTACTCACAGAACTCATAGTAGCCAAGATATCTAAAACATGTGACAACCAACTGAGAGGCCTACAATTCCCTAAGGTTTGATGGCTCTTCTCTGATAATCCTGCCTCCCTTGTGTGGTTTTCTCTACTTCCTAGATCTATCTACTGAGGTGTCACTGCCTGTGCTTTCCTCCTCCTCATAGTCTCGGTCCTCTGTTTCCATTTTTTCAAGGCTTGAGGTTGTGTGAAGGGAATGAGTGAAAGTGTTTTAGGAGTGAGGGGATGGGAAATGACTTTATGGGCTAAAAATGAATGAGGTGGTAGGAAATGGGAGGGAGGGATTGTTTTGTTTGATAAATTTCCCTTAGGGAAGAGGGATAAAGGGATGGAAACGATATGGAATAGGGATAAAAGGATAAAGGGATAAGGGGATAGAGTTTAGATCTATAGGGATAAGTGATACAATGAGTAATGAGGGTTTAGGGTTTTAGGCATCACTAAGGAGATTTTTAGGGTTTTATATTTGTTATGGAGAATGATGCTTATGATGTTGATATGCAAACCAAAACTACAGAAAAGGAGGTCAACTTACTTGCAATGAGGGTAAGAGAGAGCAATTTGAAGGTTTCTTGAAGTTTTGAGTGCTTTATAACCCTTCTACTCAATGCGCAGTGACAGTGCACAAACGCGCAATGCCACCCTAGAATCACAGCGCCAGTGTAAAATAACAATGCAGAAATTTCCCAGATGCAAAGCATTGGGCTCAACGTACACCACCAAGTCTTCAACACGCAACGCCAACCCTGCCTGCCTCAGACGCACAACGCCACCCTGCGTACGCACAATGCCACTTCACCACTACTCCAGAAGCGCAGTGCCAACATTCCTTCACCCAAAACTCACTCAAGCTTGCCTCTTCTTCTCACTTTTTGAGTCCTTGCTTGCCAAATGAGAATAATGAACTTGAAAATGAAATGTGAGAGCTTAAATAGGAGTATATTTTGATTTTTCACTTGAAAAACCCACTTTCTAATGTTTCTTCTCCTTCTTCAAAACTCTGTTTTTAATGCATTTTCTTCTTTGTGTCTTTGCAAGTGGATAATGCTCAACTTGAATTGATTTTTGTAGTGTTTCTTTGTCTTGCAACAAGGAGAGATGCTTTGGTGTAGCTAGGATCATTTATTACATTTAGTGACTTTAAATTACATAAGAAATACAAATAAACTCAAAATACTTTGTTTTCACCTCAAAAACATGTTTTTTAGGTGAAAATTACATTAGGTTAAAAGATAATGATTCAGTGACTATGAACTACAAGCCATCATACTTGATTTATTTATCATCCTCATACCCTTGCTGACCT
Source organism: Pinus taeda (assembly GCA_000404065.3). Lineage (NCBI taxonomy): Eukaryota > Viridiplantae > Streptophyta > Pinopsida > Pinales > Pinaceae > Pinus > Pinus taeda. Next base: position 168,156 of record APFE031147739.1, on the reverse strand, counting down.
TTATTTACACTTTAAAATCAAGCTCTTGACCTTGGAAATGAAACCGTAAGACCTAATGAAAACATGCCCTATGACCTAATGAAAAATTTGATTGCAAATCAACCATGAAACCATAACTGATGACAACGTAAATAAGTATTAGAAAGTATACTCTATGACGGAAAATTTTAAATTTTATGAAGAGAAGACAACCATCAGTGTATCGGTTTGACATGACCTAATGAAATGATGTAAAATTTTTAGTATGGCACCCCTAAAAATGAAAATGCAAAGAGCAAATTTTGATCCATGATGGAAGTATGCTGCTACTGACACTAACATACTACATTCACTATGTCTTGGCTCATGAAGTTCCATGTAGCTTGAAATAATTCTAAATTGAATCCATAAGGGCCAAGTGCTTTATTCTTTGCCATCTTTTTTATTACCTCCTCCACCTTCGCTTTTGTTATGACTCTTAGGAGAGCCAAATTCTGATCTCTAGCTACTAGTTTGGGGATATGTTGACTAATCTTGCAAATTTTGTCATCCCTTCTAATATTTGGTTCTGTCAGGAGCCCTTTAAAATGTTGTACCATCAGATTCTCCATTTCATCTTTCTGAGTTAGCTTGTTACCTTGTTGGTCCTTTAGGGAGAAGATTTCGTTTTGCTGTCTATGCTGTACCATTGCTCTATGGAAGAATTTTGTGTTTCTTTCTCCTTATTTTAGCCATTGGATTCTTGATTTTTTTTTCCAAAGGATTTCCTCTTGTTTTCTCCTTTCTTCCAAGTTATTTAGCACCAATCCTTCCTCTTCTGCCAACTCTTCGGTTCTTCCTTCCTATATGATTTTTTGTTGTATTTGTTTCATCTTTATCTGGAGTGTTTCTTGTTCTTTCTGTATGTTTCCAAATTCTTCTCTATTCCATTTCTTTATCCTTCCTTTTAGGTCCTTTTAGTCTGAGCTGGAGGGTGTGCATTTGGTTTCTTCCTTCCATCACATTCTCGGTCTCCTTCCACTAATTCTTCATTTTATCGATAAAGGTGGGTTCTCTTAGCCAGAATGCCTCAAACCTAAAGGGTCTATTATGGTTATGATGATTCATAGCTATTTCTAATTTAATGGGCCAATGGTCCTATTATCACTCTAGGAAACTCTCCTAGGTTGCAGCTCGAAGATGCTTGGTAACATATACTCTTCAATATTCTTCTCTGAACTATTGGAATGAATGATGGTTTGGATCAAGCAAGATAACCATTTCAACTTTGTTTTTCACTCAAGACATGCATGAACACCCTCAACTTTACAAGGCTTTAGACCACTAATGCTCAATAGTTTGTAGATTCAATGGATAGATGGAGAATACTGACTGTACCGACAGATGCATATATATAAACACATATGAATGGCTAGCTACAGGCAGTAAATGAAGAATATTGGTTGTACAGGCAGATGCATATATAAACACATATGAATGGCTAGCTATAGGTAGTAAAAGAAGCTTGCAAATCTAATTTATCAACGCAGAGATAAGATGATAGTTATCTGGCATTAGATACAAAAGAAAACATGAACAACTTGTTCAAGTGAAAGCTTAGAACAGAAGAGGAAATGAACATTGGACATATAACAACAAAAGAAGCTTGTATTTGCTAGAATGAAGATAAGAAGCTTGAGTAACAAAGTTTCTATAGTCTCTGGAAGTAGAACCCCTATTACATTTAGTTTTCAGCCTTTTATATGCTCCTGAGCTCTCAAATGCTTGGCGTCTTAATCTGTCCCTCTGTCTATTTAAACAACTTTGATACCATGACTAGGTATGCATGGCTCGGAGGTCTTTTCTTCTGACAGAAGAATAACCACATTCAGATATTTTGGTTATGCTAGCAGGGAGCTCTCTCATGCTAGAGATGCCCCATAATCTTTTTGTTTGTTTGGTTGTGCACTTTCGATGCCCCATGATGTTTGTTTCATGTTTGGATGTGTCGTGATGTGGCTACGGCCCTGGTTTTTCCCTTTCCAGTCTCTGTTTCCCGGAAATCTATCTCCTGGACTCTATTATGTGGTGGAATGGGTCTTCTGGCCTTTTTCTGTAATAAACAGAGAAATGATGCAAAACTATAAATTCCCAGCCAGCTCTGTTCTTTTAGACTTCAAAAGTCCTTAAAACTAGGCCATTCTCCCATCGGGTCCACCCTCTGTGTCGCTATCACAAGTCACACACAACCTATCACCGTGTTCTCCTTGTATTCTGGAACGTGTTGAAAAACACTAAAAAAACATGAAAAAATGGCTTATAGTGGACCTGAAAAATTATGCATTTCATTCTTGAACCCTTTTTGGTCCGTGATCTATCACATCATCGCTGCCCAAGGCTCCCTTTGTATTTCATTAAAATACAAAAAACATTGAAAATGCATTAAAATTGGCCTTCTTGCGAACCTAAAATATTATGAAATATTATGTATATAACCGTCGGGTCCAGTTATCAGCTCACCCATGTGTATATGCCAACTCCCTTTGTATAGCCGATGTGATATAGCAATGTAACATTGGTCACCGATTTGGGCACTTGATCGATGGTCCACATTGAATTGTTGATCGCCATTCCCATCGCTCCATGGTCTGTGCCTATTACCACTACCTGCCTTTGCCGATTGCAACCGTCAATCCAATCATTAAAGATCGTTGGTCGAGGGTGTCTTGCACTGATACCTGCCAATTTCCTCTACTGACTGCTACTGCCGATTGTGATTTGCCACTTAAATCTAGGCATTTGATCGGCCAGATCTAACAGCTACTGTGCATTGCTATGCTCAAGCCTGCAACACTTGGTTTTTTTACTTTTTTAATGTGTTTTAGCCTCTTGATAGTGTTTTTCTGCCCTTTTAAGGGCTCTTGGCATGCGACTATTGGGATTTTTGAATTATCCTTAGGTAAACTTTGAATACTTTGGGAGCCTTAAAAAGCATATTTGGAAGCCTTCAGTAATGTTTTGGATCCATTTTTTAGGCCAACTGCTTCCAAGGCTAACACTGGCTCCTCTGGGGATGAAATTCTCCCTGTGAGATTTCAAGAATCATAGATCAATGCCTTTCCTTTAAAAACAAAATCAAACCTTCCTCCTAGTGTTCCATTGGGCATGGAGTCTATTTTGTAATGAAATAAAAACTGGAAAAAACATATTTACAATACCAAGGCTTTTAAAGCCTTAAATGAAATAAATTTTCAAAAACAGCCCATTGATTGGGCCATCAAAGACTTGTAAAAGCCTGTTAATTTGATCATCCTCTTCAAAAACTTTGCAGCATTTGACTTTTTCAAGTAGAGATGGTCTATATTTCACCTCATCTCTATATGCTTTCAGCCTTGGATGTTTTTCTTGGAAGGTTTTGTTGACCTGTAAAGTAAATATGAAAGATGAATCAATGCATTCCTGTGTGGGGGACCCAAGGATTACACCTACTCCTACAACTTCCCTAGAGCAAGCCCCATAAGAGAACATATCCCAAATCTGTGGGCCTTCTTCCTGTTACCACCTAAATCCGCCTTAGGCTGAAGGAAGGCAAAATTCAGGGTAACCACAAACCACAAGCCATTTGTGATTTGGAGCCCCGATCCTAAGCGCCGCGCTAGTGGCACGGCGCACAGGGAGAAAAAACCTGTGTTGTGACCAAAATTGCCCCAACTTTCTTGAAATTTGGGCTAGAGGTCCTCTAAGAGGTACTATCTTGGGGTACAGAGGCTTCAGCCAAGATTCGAAGTTGATCTTGCTCTTTTTGCCTCTTTTGCCTCTTTGTCGCTTTACTCAATTTTCCCTTCAAACTCCTTATCCGATCCTTTGAACTCATGTTCTGTGACATGTAGTGATAGACCATCCACCTCAGTATGGTTTTGTCCCTGTCGGCCTTCTCTAGCAGTCTCTCAAGGTGGATGTTGATGCGCTCGAGCCAAAACTCTCGGTCATTGTTAATCTCTTGCTCCAATGGAGTGAGCTCAATCCTCCTATGTTGGGTAGCTTGGCAATTCTCACGGATGTTTTGCAGCTCCATGATCTCATGCTGGTCCTCAAGCTGTTTGTTCCTCTGTTCCAAATACCTGATAATCCATTTGGCCCTCTCCAAATTGAGTGACAAGTCTTGGATCTCC